>JAWQRJ010000298.1:0-23007 GCA_033557515.1 Diorygopyx duplodentatus
ATCATATACCATTTGA
This sequence comes from Diorygopyx duplodentatus, assembly GCA_033557515.1. Taxonomy (NCBI): domain Eukaryota; kingdom Metazoa; phylum Arthropoda; class Insecta; order Coleoptera; family Scarabaeidae; genus Diorygopyx; species Diorygopyx duplodentatus. The sequence goes on from JAWQRJ010000298.1 coordinate 17, forward strand.
GGTTGAACTTTAACCTTAAATAACTTTTAAACGAGTCGACTTAGCGAAAAATTATTTCAGACCTTTTTTATAGATCGTTCAATTTCCTAGAAGAATATGTATTGATATTTACAACACGCTAATTCGTTGGAGCGCAATAAAATTCCAGAAAAAAAAAAATTTTCCCGTGTTATTTAAATGGGAAATCAAATATCACGATAAGGCACCTTTAAATATTAATATTAAGAGCTCAAATTTTCCCAGAATTTTTTTTTCGACGATATTTTTACGGTAACTAAAGAAAAAAAAATTAGTTTTTTTTTGGCCCACCCTAATATATGTATATATATATAGTAGACAAAGTTTTGAGAGAGATCCTTAGTGCCTTTTGTAGATTGCCCTAAAAATAAATAACAGAATTCTCTAAAAAAATATACAAATACATTAAAATGTTTACCAATTCGATTGTCACTTTATTTATTGAATTTATTTCTTGCATAGATGAAGAACTTAGGAGATTAGTAGTCCAACATTACAATTTTGGACAGTTTTCATAATTGCGTAACTTCAAATCGTATTTGTATGCGATGGAAATATTATTTTGACATTAGCTGGTATTTTATATTAGTATCACAATAGTACATCAAGTATTGCGTATATACAAAGTATTTGAAACGTACGAAATTTTGTACCGTTCAAATCAAGAGTCCTGGAAAACTAGTTCCAACCTATTACAACACGAGCGAACAAATGAAAAATCAATGGCAGCGATGCCTTCACACATCGCGAAGCTCGATAATGAAATACAAACGAGGCTTGGTCGAATTAATTCGCCGTACATTGTTTTCTGTTCTGCTCCCTGTGCGAACTGGCACGCCTCGACAACAAACATTTAACGGGATATAAATCTTTGGGGAGCTTTTACAACTATGGCTCCCATAAACCGTCTACGTAGGTTATGGCATGGAATTGGGAAAGTCTACAATGTTGGTTACTCAACAATTATTGATGCCGTATTCAACAGCTCGAAATATCTGCGTTAAAAATTATCTGTAACGTTTATAGCACTTTCAGTTACCAAAAACGACGTCGCTTGCGAGCAAATCGATGAGATATGAACCTTTGACCTTGTTGTCAGTTATTGCGGGATCTGGAAGTATGTACTATTGTAGACGTCATATGCAATACCAACAATAATACTCCTTTAGTCATTTTGTAAACCAGATGCAACAACTGAAATAAGTACGTCTTAAAATTCAATTATCTGACAAGTAATAATTGAAAATCATTGACATCCTTTCAAATGTCACTTGCAACACTAATCCCATTACTTCTTTTGCTTCTCAAGTGCGAATTCGGCCAATGCATAGTGTATTTGGAGAAGATGCAGTTGGCCAAATGTTACAGTTGCGACGAGCACGTGGCCTTCGATTGTGACCAACAAATCAGCATGCTGTGTTCCAGAGACTATACCCACAATGAGTCTGAGCTGTACTCTTGTGCAATTTGGGAGAAAACCTATACTAAACTCTGGGTTTCGGGTTGCATAAAGGGAAGCTGTGCAGGAATAGAAAAAGATCTCTTCGGGCAGTTAGCTGACTGGAATGCGAACCTTGTTAAATGCTGTTACGAGGATTACTGCAACGATATTCCCGGTAGAAGGAATGTCTTTCGAGGTGGTGGTGGTGCTGAAGTTGCTTCTGGGACTCAAAACGTTATGATTTTAGGGATGGTTGCAAGTTTATTCGTTAATTTTAATTAATCTTTATAGTTAGGTCCATGTTTGTTTTGTATGTAACTTTAATAAAAATATTTTTTCCGAAATTACTGGTCAGATATTCTAGAAATTTTTCACTTTTCTTCCACTGGAGAAAAATTAACCACTTTATAACGCGGGGTGTTGGTGAATTAAGAAGCTCACTCGGTTACGGATGGCATGAATTATTCAGTAGGCGAGTTTGTGGGACGCTGTCAGGAGTTTTTAATATCCTTATTGAAGAGGTAGCGACATGAATAAAAACAGAAAGAGTGTGAAAAAGTTGGAAAAATAAATTATTCTTGAAAGGGTTAAATCAGAAATATTTCCACCAAATTTTTCGCATTATCTTTGTTAAATTGTTAAATTGACATCTTAATAATTTGGAAGGGAAACAATATACAACAAGTAAATAGTTTCTACGACAATATAAATAAAATGCACCCTAAAATTAAATTTACCTTAGAAATGGAACATAATGCAATAAACTATTTAAATTTAAAATTAATAAAAAATAAAAACAACATAAATATCAGAGTACCAAAAATAAATCTTTAAAATGCACTGTTACTTTACGTTTATTTTATTTTATTATTTTGTTATTGTGGACTAGATGGAGGTTATTTCCTTTAAAAGATCTCCATCGGAAATTTTTATGGACTGCTAGCGCCATCTTTATATCGCGTGTCGAATTTATTTGAAATTTTTATGGACTGCTGGCGCTAGCTTTGTATGGCGTGCCGAATTTCGATTCATATCATATGTTTGACATAAAATGTGAGTTCTTGTAAATATTATTTTTCTCCATAACTGTACAATTTTCTTTACAATCTGTGAATTTTTCAATAAATTTCTCGAATTATTAAAGCAGATTTTAAAGAGATTAAATTAATTAGTTGGAGTGTAAAGCTATAATTTACCTTCATTTTTAAAATTGTATTTCTAAAATGATAAAAGTGCAAAGATTTTCAATACAGATGTCAATCAATTTTGTTAAAAATAAAATATCTTTCATGGATATTACTTAATAAAATATCTTTTCATTTAAAAAACAAACTTGAAACAAATAATTACAAACGACAAAAATTGAAAACAATAAAAATATCATATTATATTGATTTTCTCAGAAATAAACACACCTTTTTCTGTGAATAAAATATCGATGAGACTTTTTGAAAGAAAAGATATTTTATTCACAGTAAAAGGTGTGTTTATTTTTGATAAATAAAAAAATAGTATAGTATAGTATCATTTTTGAATGATCTTTTCCATACAGGAGTTTCCATTTTTACACCTTTTTTAGGTTTCTTTTATATATAGAGAAGCAGAAAAAGTAGTTAAGAACATGAAATATAGATCATGTATTTTGATGTAACTAACAATAAATAGAAAAGATAGTAAAAATTTGAATTATTTTTATTTATTTTAATGAATGGAAAATTTTAATGAATGGAAAATCATCAGAAATTGCAAAAAAATATTTATGCAAAAAATTAAATATTAAATTTAAAAATCAATTATAAAAATAACTAAAAATGATGTAAGTAACAATAAATACAAAAGATAAGTAAAAATTTTAATTATTTTTATTAGTTTTAATGAATGGAAAATTTTAGTTAGGTTAATCTAAGGCTAATAGTGCCATTTATAGCAATTGGTCTGTCTGTCCAGACATCTGTCTATGTGTACGCCCGTATGTTAGCAACACTTTTCCTATTTCTATTTATTTTAGAAAAAAAAAGTTCTCTTCTAATAAAAGTTTCATTGTTTCAAATGTATTTTTTTGCAAAAAAAAATTGCGAAAAACTTTTAAACTATACTGTGTGTCCCAGGTTAACGTGAATAAAATTAGTAAAATTGTTATGAAAAAAAATCAAAAAACCCTTGGAACCCCATTCCAACTCTGTTTTAAAAAAAATATATTTTTTTTTTCTTTGAATGTCTAATAACTCTTAAAGGTTGCGACTTTGGACAAATGTATGTTTAATAAAATAGATCATAAATTCCATAAGGAACCTAAAAATGTAGTAATATACAGGGTATTCCCATTAAAAAATTTCAAGTTGCATAGCGTCTTGAAGAAATGGGATGCCCTGCATATTTAAAAATACTTCTGGAAGAGAGAAAGACTGAAACCATGCAGCTTTTATTTGAAACTTTTTTACCTAAAAGGATTAGAAATTGTAGAAGTGTGGACCACAAACTAATTGTGTGCGGACAGACGAACGGACGGACGGACAGACCAATGACCAAAAATGATGCCATAAGTCTTCCATAAGAATACCATAATTCGTCCAGATATATCAAAATCTCATCATCCAAATTTTGGACCGCATGCATCACTTTCTCTTTATATGAGAGAAAGTAAAAAAGTAGCAAATTTCGTCACTTCGTAAAAAGTAATATTTGGGCAATTTGAAACAATACTAAAAAAACACTTGTTGGGATATTCATCTTATATGGAAAACTATCGAAGTACATACACTACGGAATACAGGAACACACAAGCCCAGCAGTATTATAAATATAACCCAACCCAACCCAACACACTACGCCCAGCAGTATTTCTGGCTACTAATTGCCGTTGCTTTGTATATTTATTGCAACATTTTGTTCAGAATGAAAAATTTGCAAAACTACACAAGATATTAGAGATGTTCGGTAATATTTTTAAAACAAGTCAATAGATTCAGATCAGCAACCATTGAAGTTTACAATAAAGGGAAGAAAGAAGAAGAAAAGGGTGAAAGAAATGGGGTTGGTAACAAATGTGGAAGCGTAGTTGGTACAGCAAGGGTTAAACGATATTGTGTGGGAAGGGCATGAAGTGGCTAAAAGGGTGGAAGAACTGATGATGGGACAGTGAGTGCAACGAGGCAAAGAGGAAGGCAAGAAGGCAATTAAGAGGAAGGAAAGGAGAACGGGATATAAAGGAGAGTTATAGAGAGGCAATGAAGTATTATATGGGAGTGTGCAAATGCAAGATGGAAGAAAGGAGAAAGATGGAATAGGAGAAAATACTAGAAATAAGAACGGTGGGAGAGCCATGGAAATATATAAACAAAGATAGGAAACCAAGATATAGTGTGAGTAAGAAGATACACCTGAATGAATGGAGATCACATTCGTAGGGGTGCTGGAGGCGGAGGGACGCAGAAAAGTGGTAGTAACGGCAGAGGAGACGGAAATGGTGCGAAGGGATGAAATAAGGAGGGAGGATATAGAACACGCAACAAGGAGACTGAAAAGGGGAAAAGCACCAGAAGAGGATGGCATACAGCACGAACCCTGGATATACGCTATGGAAGGGGTGAAAGATAGAGTGAAGTGATTGCTGAACAGGATATGGAGAGGAGAAGGCTTTCCGAAACAATGGAGCGTAGCAGTGAGATACCCCAAACACAAAAGGGGTTAAAAAGATAACGTGAAAATGTACAGAGGAAGAAGTTTATTGTGCACAGCGTATAAGGTATACGCGATGGTGCTGTAGGAACGATTAAGTGAAGAACTGGAAAGGAAGGGTATGTTACCGGATGGGCTTTTGAAGTAGAGGGTGGTTTTGATTTCAGAAAATGTAGAGGGGTTGTGGAAAATGTGGATAATGAAACACATTATAAACTAGAAGGCGGAAAAGATAGTGGGTCAGATGTGAGGTTGGGAAGAGAGGATGTTTGGCAAAGACATCAAAAGAAGGAAAATGCTGTTCGACAGCTTGAATAAAACTGTGGTGTTGTACGGAGCTGAAGTGTAGGGTTGAAAAGAGCAGGAGAGACTGAAAGCGGTACAGGTGAAGTATTGAAGACGGGTGATGGGGCTGAAAAGAAAGACGAGGTGATGGGGCTGAAAAGAGAAACGAGGTGATGGGGCTGAAAAGAGGAGCTGAGGATGGATAAAATAAGGGTGGACGTAAGGAAAAGAATCGTAAAGTTTGAGGAGAGGATGGAGTACGGACAGTTCGAAAGAGGAAAGTATTATGAGAGATGTGGTTATGCAGCAATGGAGGTGCAGAATGATTGGGGGGGGGGGGGGGAAGGATTGGGACTGTGGGAGGAAATAGTGGAGAGGGATACAGATGTTCAGAGACAGGAGAGAGGAACACGAGTGGTGGACGGGAAATACAACCAAAAATACGAAGAATTGATGACGGGGAAATTTCCAGGGTACTTGGAAAAGACATGAAGGAGAGTTCAAAAGAGTATGGTGGCCAGATTTAGCTGCGGGAAAGAGGAGGGGGTAAATTAATATTTGATTAGAGATAAGGAAAGAAGATGCAGGCTGTATGAGGAGGGATGGGAATTAATGGAGCACATGGTCGGGGAGTGTGAGGAAGTGTCTGAGGAGGGATCGGAGATTGGTCTAATTAATGATTCCACTACGAAAACATTTATTGTTACTACTGAAAAGGGCATTATTTTTATTTACGATATGACTCAAGCTGTCCACCCAATCTAAAAGGTTATTTTTAGCCGAAGCCTAATTAGTAATCCAGCGGGGTTCGTACGAGAGATTGTTCGCCTTGGGAGATGGGAAATCGATTTGGAACAAGCTGCGATTTTCCCGCTTTCAGGAAATTAGTCCCGCAGGACGTTAATTTTAAATGATTCCCTCCCTATACCTTTCTCTTCATTGTAGACGCAGTTCACGTTATTGTTATACTACTTTTCAGGTTTCTCTTCATTCCCTTTTGTTCTTTCTCGCAATTTCCCACAATAATAACAAATGTCTTCAGTTTGAAATAAACCCTTCATTTACCTACCTGCTGTATCTGATGCACCTCCACTTTGGACAATCCAATAATGGCGGCCAAGTACGAAGCACAAGTGCCCCCACTCAGAATCACACAGTACCTCAGCCTCAGGGGCAACGTGACGTAGATCAAGTAGTCCAAAAGGAGCACCCAGCCCAAGCTGTCACGCGACGTCACGTCCTGTTTCTTCAGGAAGAGCGAAGCCAACAGCTGCGCGTTGGCCAGGTGCCAGCAGATGTGGGGCAGCGCCGACCAGACGATGATGTTCTGCGTGCCCTTTTTGCACCACAGCAGCAGAGAGCAATTCAACAGCAGGAAGGCGCTGATTACTGCGAAGATCAGCACGTCCTGACCGCTGGGTACTATCAGCATGTAGACGTCGAAGAGGATGGCGGTGATGAGGAAACATTCCAGCCCCGATCGCTTCTGTTTGACGCTGTAGCTCTGGTAGAGCTTCTCGAGCGATTGGTCTTTGAACGTGCTCAGGAGGAAGCATCGCGATTGCATCTTGTCCAAAATCAGGGAGTCTTTTTGATCGGCCATCTTAGAAGAATTTTTCTTTGGGGCAATGGTCTTCTTTTTTCTGTTCTTCTTTTTGAGTTCTAGGTGTTTAGGTGTGTTGGGTTTGTGTTTTGCGAATGTTTTGTATCTGAAAAAGAAGATTCAGAATCTTCTGATTTTAGAAGGCAAATATCCCTTCTTCTGCCTATTTTCTGTTTCTAAATCATTTTCTTCTTCTTTTTCGGACTAGTCGTAAATAAATTTAAAAATTACTAATTACTACTTTCTTTATGTTTACTTGTTTAAATTAAAAATATGGATTGAAAGCCGTATTTTTTTCTTCTTATAACAAAAATAGAGATTTGTTTTGGTTATTATCGTTCATGTATCAATATTATTTATCATGTATCAATTATTTGCATTTATATTCATATATCATATTCGCTATACCAGTAAACATTTTTCGATTGATCATAAACTGAAATAAATAACTGGAGTCTTTGTGAACATAGTGAGCTTGGAAGATTATATATGATCTTATATTGTGTAAAATTGCATTTTACATAAAAAAATAATCACTTCAAAAAATGTACTTCAAAGAATAATAATAATAATATGACTGGTTCATAAAAGCAACTTGTAAAAGTTTAATCTCCATAGCATGTTTAATAATATAAAACTTAACCTCCATGTTTTTTTACAACTTCTATAATATTTTTTGCAATTTTGAACTGACATATATCCTTACAAAACCATTTGAAAATATTAAAATACCTTTTATCTTCCCTACATCAGCATGACAACAGACATTTTAACATTTAGAAGAATGTTAAACCCTGCTAAAACAAAATCTGGTAAGGTTGTTTCAATGCTTCTTTTTTTATGAAATAATGAAGACCAATCGAAGCTTTCGCCACTAATTCTAGAATCGATACCCTAAAGAACGTCGTTACTTTTCGAACACCCTGAAGTGCTGTACCTTTTAGCAGTATTCTTCTTGCGTCCTGACTCATCGCGATCCCAAACCCGATAATCCCGTCGGCGAAATTTTCAATAAGGACCAAATCCACCGGTCGAGCTTTCGGCGAAAAGCCCTCCTCCCCGCCGGCAAGAGCTCCCTCCCGCGTCGAAAAGGCTGCCACGACGCGGAGACGCGCGTGAACCTCAGTTCGCGGGACGGGCTTTTTTGCGCGCGGATCAATCGGAAGCTCCCACACGTCCGCCGAGCTTTTGGTCGACGCATGCGCTTCGACGGGCCTCGACGGTAGCGCGCCGCGGTCGAAAGCTCACTGGCCGTACCCGGACGTCCGAAGACCGACGCGGAGCTTTCGAACGAAATTTGGCGACGCGCGGAGTGCGCGCGCGCGCGCGAAAGCTCGAGGAGCTTTTCGCGACTGACGTCTAGAGGGAACGGGAGGGAAGGGAAGTGGCTTCGTGGGATTTATTGCGGACGAAAGCTCCGTTGCGAGTAATTGGCCTGGAAAGCACGACGTTTCGAAAATAATTAAAAGCTGCTTCATGCGCTGGTTGGATTTTGTAAAAGGAGGATATTGTAAAATGAATGGAACGAATTAAAAGCCTTGAAGAAAATAGTCTTGAGCGTGCAATACACGAATTTTGACTTGTTATAAAATTATCCTTCTCACGAAAGAAGTTAAAATGGACTAAAAAATATTGCGATATGGTTTGATAATTTGAACATTTGATAGCATATTATCCACATATGATGCTAAACTAGAAATAAAGTGCAAAAATTTATTTTTTAAATATATTGGTCACTGTTTTTTTTAAATTAATGGCTTTTCACTGTAGCCAGTAACTGACTGAGATAATAATAGGTAAAATTGTTTTTTGAATGATTTTTAATTCTTATACAGAATATTCCCTATTTTATTCATTTTCTTAACTAATAATAATATTTTTTATTTATATTTTCATCAATTTAATTTGGATTCTAATTACTTTTTACTCCGTCTTACCAAACGGTATAAAGAGAAATTATAGCAGTCTTTAGTGAAAAAATATAGGTTGGTGCATTAAAAAAAATATCAAAGTTTGATTTGGCATTTTTTTAAACGTTTTGTGTGCAACCAAGCTTTTTTTAAATCTGCACTACTTTTTAGTATAACAAACAAAATGTTAACCTTTTAGTATTTACAACGGACTTTTGTTGTCATTGTTTAAAAGAGGAATTTTATTTTATTTAAAGAAAGCTTGTCTTTTTCCGCATCTAAAAGTGACTTTTCGTCGGTGGATTTCCCAGTAGTTACTCCAGAAAACACTTTTGAAACCAACAGTGCAGCAGAATTTCTTCGAAATTGACCATATTTGGATTGTTATAAAACAAAAACTAAGTAAAATATTCCAAAACGGCTTTCACGTAGTGAAAGCCTAGTGCTAGTACTATACAAAACAGAGCTTTCGTCAGTCGAATTTTCACGCCATCACATAGCAATTAAGCTAATTGTAACACCCTGCGCAACTTGCCTTTTTGCTAGTTTATTCTGCAAATTGGGTGGGGTAAAAGGGCATTTTCAACACTATTTTTTTTTATTTCTATTACGTCGAATAGAAAATTGTTTACTCTTTCATTGTATGTAGTGTTAAAGTTATTCTTTCTCTCTCAATTCCATTTCCCATTTTCAGTTGTTAATTTTCCCTCCTCTACTAGGGATAAATATATCGTTTTCCAAATTGCGTGGTAACATTTGTTGGGAAATTGGAAATGCAGGTAGGTGCAAACGCCTGGCTCATGTTTATTCAAACCCAATCAAAATACACGTTTCCATTTCGGCGCTCCGTCCCTTTTTGAGCGCCTCTTCGCCTTTCTCTTTCTCTCTCTCTACCCTCTATATTCGAATATGCAAGAGATGCAACCGCGGACTGTGTTCGAATTCGAATTTCCTGCTTTAGATGGAAGCAGAGGCGCTGGAGATGTATACTTAATCCTGTCCAATTTAGAATTAAGTTAAGATTTTAATGAACGTTTCCCTAGCATGCCAAAGAGTTCATCATCAGGATTAATAATTGATAATCCAATAGGGCAAAGCACCACCATTGGAATATAGGATGTCCCAATCTAATCCCCATTCTAAAGCTAGGTTGAACCATATAACGTAGATTAAGAAATACATAGTGAACTTAAACAATTTCTTAAATAGATATTTATCTCCAAAATTCTTTTCCCAAAAAAAGAACTTTTTTGTTGAAGATTTATCTGCGGAAACTCGCGTCTAATCTAAATTTTAAACTTCAAGCACCCCTCCAGAGGTAACCACAGCAACGGCTATTGATTTTTATACTACCAACCTGAATGTAGTAGCGTTTGAACAGGGTTGATAAAAGCCCCATTGTCCCTACAGTTAGAGCGAGTGTAGATACGGTGGAATGATAATAAAGCATTTATGAAAATCAAAAAATAATCGAGGTGAGCTTAAAGTTTACCATAACGTTAGCTTAAAGTAATACAGCGTTTTTGATCTTTGTACATATCTGTTTGTGTTTGTTTACGTGTTGATTTTGCCCCAACTTTGAGTAAAAGAAGTAAAGCGTAGTTACGCTATTACATAAACAGAAAATAGAGGCGGAAATTTGTTTGAGTAAGATGAGTAGAAATTATTCTCCCGTCAGACGAGCTCTGAGCTGCTTTACGGAAAGCTCTGGTGAGTCAGGTTTGGATGAGGAATGGCTGAAGAGAGCGGAAGAAGAACTGGGAGAGACGTCTGAAAAAAGGAAGCAAGAAATGGCTGCTTTGAAACTTCTAATTATCAGTAAGTTTTTCAAAAGCAACCTTTGATATTCAGAAAGCTCTCATGATGATTGTCTTGCAGATGATCCAAACATTTCTATACCTAAGCAGGACATTTTTTTATTACGTTTTTTGCGTGCTAGGAAGTTCGATAATAAAAAAGCATTTCAAATGGTAAGATTTCCAAACTAATTTACCTTAAGGCTTATTTTCACACCTCACATCAATTCTTTTTTTAGATTCAAAGGTACTATCTTATGAAACTGAAGTGCCCTGAATTGTTTCGATGCCCTCTTCCATCTGAATGCGGCAATGTCTTCGACTTACAAGCACAGTTTATGCTGCCAGGTAGAGACCAGCTGGGGCGCAGAGTATACATTATAAGGGTGGACAATTTCGATGTTCATAGAGCTAGCATAGACGAGATATTCCGTGCGAACGTTCTGGCCTTGGAACAAGTAGTCAGGGAGGAAGAGACACAAATTTCAGGTTTGGTCGTCATTTTGGACATGGCCGGATTAAGTTTGAACCATGCAAAGTTTTTTACGCCATACTACGCAAAGAAAACGGTCGAACTGGTACAAGAAACCTTCCCGTTAAGGTTCAAAGGGTTTCATATCGTGAATGAACCATTCTACTTTGATGCAGTTATGGCAGTCATCAAACCGTTTCTGAAGGAGAAAATGAAGAAAAGGGTATGTTAGGTAACTTCAAAGTTAGATTTGTTATTGCTTTTTTTTTGTTTCAGATATATCTTCATGGGAGCGACATTTCAGCTTTGCACGCATTTGTAAATCCAGACATCCTTCCTCGAGAATACGGGGGTTCCCAGGGTTCTTTTGACAACAAACCGTGGTATTTGGAATTATTGGCTGAAGAAGGACAATACAAGGGTCTGGAAAATTTCGGCTATAATTTAGAGGAAGAAGATTGATTCCGTTTAATCGATGTACACGCAGAAAAGCTTTAATAACAACAAAAGTAACAAAATAAATTAAAACAAAAAAAGAAAACCCGAATATGTGATAGAAACAACTTTCGTGCAAATACAAAGTTTTATATAAACTATAGTATTAACAGTAAACAAAAAACGAGAAGCTTACATATTGTAATGAATAATAAGAAAAATAATAATTCTAAAAAAATATAGATAGAGAATATATTATAAGGGTTGTTAGAAAGGGGTTGTTAGAAAAGATTTATTGTAAAAAAATTTTGACAACAGAAATAAAAATGATTGTTAAAACTGGTTCCTTATTTATTTCTTTTACAAAAATTATATTTATTTTGTTTTACAATACATCGACATAGTTTGTAAACAAGTAAGCAATTTGTGAAGAAGTACAAAAATGAAGTAGAAAAGATTAAAACATTAACAGAATTAATATTAGATATAGAAAGAAGAGTTTTTAACAAATAAAGGACTAGAAGTTGTCAGAAGACTGAATGTCAGAAGACTGAAAAGGTTAATCCGCTGCTAATTACTTTTTAACGTCAGAAAAACAATTATTATAAAACCATGTATTATCTGTCTAATGGGCGTATAAACAAATTACGTACGTAAAACAACCGAATAGAATAATTGCCGTTTAATATAAATGACATTCAAAACAATACTATTAATTGTCATCATTCATCAATTATTTTTTTATAAACCAAATTTCTGTGTAAGCTGCTTTTTGTATCTACTTTACAACCGTTTAATTGCCTGGAGTTTCTTACGCAAACAGAATAAAATTATCGAACTGTCAAAACATCTGCATAGATACATCGTTAATTACCTGAGCTATATTTCGAGAACCAGTTTTAAAATAAACATCAAACCATTTAACACGTTGCTACGCAGTATGTATGGTCACAAAAGTTAAAAATTTAAAAGTGAGCGCAATCAATTAAGTTTGTGTCAATACGAGATAACAATAAATACAAAAGCATTATCTTAAAATTTATCTAAAACTCAAGTGCCCTTCACTGTGTTTGATTCCTAATATTCACGTAGTTGGTGGTCTGCGCTCTCTAGAACACTATAAAGTTATAAGTTCGAATTTCATTGTTTGAAATGGATATAAAAATTATTGATTACCAAGGTAAAGAATTAAACAAAGAGGATGTTTGTGATAGAATTGAGGAATTGAGAAAACTATTTATAGGTACGTTTAAGGTTATTTACTTGTATCTTTGTAAATAATAATAATACGTTTTCAGTCGATGATAACTTAAGGAAACTTCGTACAGATGATAAATACCTTTTAAGATTTTTATTTCCCACTGACTTCAATGTTCAAGAATCATATAAATGTGCTAAACATCTCTACAAGTACTTCGAAGAAGAATGGGATTGGTTGCCGTCAGATCCTGTTGAAGATATAAAGAAATATGTTGACATGAACATGAGGGTTGCATTACCATTTACCGACAAAAAGGGCAAAAGACTGTTGCTGTGTAAATCTGACACAATAAATCCTTCAAAACTAACCCTAAAGGATCTTGTAAAATTTGAAAATACGTTACTGGATTATTTAATAGACGATCCAATAGTCCAAGCGCATGGGGTAGCTATGATCATGGACGTTCATGGGACGTCATGGAGGATGTTCAGTTGGCTGACCCCTGGGAATGTTAAGAAATTTGCGAAAAGACTGGATCATATAGTTATTAAAGATATCGAATTCCACGTGGTGAGAACCACAACATTCATGAACGCGATATTAAAAATAACAATGCCCTTTTTACCCCAAAAAATCAAAGACAGGATCCTGTTCCATTACAACGATTTCGATAGTTTGCATAAACACATTGATCCCGACTGTTTGCCTAAGGAATTTGGGGGAAATTACGATGTGAATTACATGAAATTAAACCAGGAGTTTCTATCGACAAGCAAGGAAATAAACAAGAATATAGAAATGTATAAAATATTCCAGAAATAAATTACATCAATCAAATAATTACTATTCATTTCTAACCTTCTATCAGGTCGTTGCTACACCAGCGCTTATATGCGCACAATTTTAAAACAAGGACACTTGCAAACGTGATATTAAATCAAATAATTATCAACATGTACTTAACAATCAAACAAAATAATCAGACGGAAAATTGCTCTATCATGGTTCAAAAGTCTGTATCTTGGATAATAAACAGTTGTTCTCGCGATCTAACGCATTCAGTTGTGATGTTATAGTTACAATAACTGGAAGGTTGTGATAATTTAATTAATTTTCAAGCGATTTTCAAAATGAATGGACAAATAATAAAAGATTTTGAAGGTAACCTACTGAGTGAAGAAGATATTAAACAGAAGATTGAACAGTTAAGAAAGCTTGTTTTAGGTAAGAAAATTTGTTTGGAAATTATATCATTCAATCATTACATAATTTGTTTCATGAGGCAATTGCTTTGGTATAAGACAGATATAAGATATGATGATGCAACTGTCAAAATAATCAGCTGTTGTGACAATCAGCTGTTAAAAATTCGTGACATCAACGGCGAAAGGAAAAAACTTATTTGTAAATATTGATTGTGGGTTTTAGTGAGTTTCAGCACTATAAAAAGTAACAAAATATAGCTCCGAACTTATAAAAAAGAACATTTCGTAAAGTGAAAGAAATTGAGTAGAATAATTGTGAGAATTTCCAGTTCATCGGCGGTGAAAAATAATTTCTTCAATCTTTCACATCATCTTCCTTTTCATGACAAATTCAGATGGTTGAGTGCAACTATCTTTGCTCCGAGACTTTACCAATTCAATTTTTCTGGAATTAACAGAATCATTGACTCATACAGTAAATTAACAGAACATTTTCGGAAGTTTTTTCGTTGCATTTCATTAAAAAAATAAGAAAATTAACAAATGATTATGAATTGTTCTGTTTTTGGGTGCAAGAGCAATAGCAAACAATCGGAAAATATCAAAGAAAATGTGATGTAAAATACGTATTGGCATATCGTCTAAATTAAGATTTACTTGAATCATTTTCGGGATTCTTGGATCAATAGGAGGTTTGGTCATAGAAACCTCCTATTGACCCAAAAATCCCGAAATATGATTCCATTAGCACTGGAACTAAAGTACAGGTTACGAAATGTCCTGTTAGATCGAAACCAGTCAATTCTATATGAAAGTGAATCGGCAATCATTGAAATCTTCTACCGACGACAAAGAAATTCCATTAGAACTCATCGAGGAGAAAGGGTCAATGTATTATTAGTGGGGATGTTCTTAACCATCACATGGAACCAACTACGGAAGAAAACAGACAAGAGGAAGAGACTTTCGCATTCAAACTAAGAAAGTCAGAAAACTCTGGAACCTCTTTTTCTTTCCGAACCAAGATTTTTTAAAGACCGTTTACAAGTTTGAACGGATATTTAAGGAGTACAATGGCACTTCTTTCATGTGCGGAAATAGGTATATAGAAACACTAATCAAGTTGTCTGAAAACATAGAAAGAAGTAAGAACATGAAACATGAAACAGTTCTTTCAAGTTTTACTGCCTTCGATTTCAATCATCACCGGACAATTCATAATAATTTCTTAATTTCCTTCTTTTTTAATTAAATGCAACGAAAAATATATAAATAAATTTATAACGATATTGTAATTAATTTCGATGAAAAATATTGAAATAGGCAAACGGATTACTCCAAAACGGGACAACAAATTGTGTGAGGGAAATAGTTTTTAACACCACCATACTTTCTTTGTATAATGTCAAAAATCTGTAGACAAATACATTATTTCCAATTTGTTATCAAAACCTAGGGGATAATTTAAAAAAAAATTATAATAAATTTAGAAATAAAGATGAAGAACGAATTAATAACGCATAAGAAGTTTCAAAACTCTAACAATAAGTGAAAATTAAGTAGAAGCACTATATTAAGTAATATTTTATGGCACAACACTACATAATTCCGATAAAACTGTTTTGAACATTAGAATTAATTGCATTCTTTTCTTTTGCAATTTTTGTGCAAAAGAAAATAATGCAAATGGAATAGATTGAATTTTGCGAATGTGATTAATAATATTTTAATCTAAGGCATTAATCAGTTTTTAGGTGTTCTGTAGGCGTGAAAAAAAGAAATATTCGCTTTAAATTTATGATTTAGACAATGCCAAATGACAAAAAATGACAAATGCGTCTGCTATTAAATTTTCAGTGTTTCTTTAAATTTTCCGGCTAACACAATGTTGTTTATTAAAATTAATTTTAGTACTTTGTGTGGCCAAAATGTTTCGCTAAAAATTGTAAGATAATACAGGTAATATTTGTAAACAACCAATTTTGAACCAATATAGCTTTCTGCGCTATATATAATTTGAGATTCCTGCTAAGTATCTATTAGGTTTTTAAGTAGATTTGCAGCTATGATTTAAATTCTATTAGTAGAAAATATTTTCCTAAAAGATTGCTATAATTAATTCCAACTTTATTATTTAATAAATAATAAAGTTACACAGACAAATTTTACGTTGTAGGTAAAGTGCCCTCTGGTGATACAATAATAAAGAAAATTAGCTTTAATATAAAACACCCTATTAAGGTTAATATGTATGCCGGATATTAACTTGATCGATTAAGAATTAAATAAAGCATATTTAAAAGAAGAAATAAAAAATATCTTTGAGTAAGTTGTAACTTTGTTAGCATTAAGATTTAAACTTTTTATTTAAGGACCTACCATTATTTTAATTTGTGTAATCACCTCTCAAAGTTTCCTGAGGCATTTTCTGAACACCCTGTATTTTTTGTTGGAATTAGTAAAATATCCGTTCTCAGGGTTTTTATTTTTGAGTTGAGGCAGATAATTTATGTCTAAAAGTTTTTTAAAAAATGTTTTTTTGTAGGAAGAATTAATTGAGCAATACAAAGTGCATAACCATAATTCATAAGTGGCCATCAAAATAACATAAAACATTTTATTGGTGCGAATTAAGATAAGTATAGGAAAACTACGTCGTAAAAGGAATTTTGCAGTAATACAGTATTAGTCCACACACATAAGGTTATATGTTAGATATTTTTATTAAATTTTACGTCGTTTATCCATTGTGTTTTTCCTCGCAACCAGTTTTAACAACTTACATACAATGAACGAATTAAAATAAATAAAGAGGACAAAAGAGAAATGCTACATTTATTTAGTGTAAACAATAATCTGTACTTTTTGGCTTTCCGGTGATCATCGCGTCGGTGAAGAAACTCTCCGTTGACGTTTCGCCGTTCATTACAGACCGCATCAATAATTTGTAAATTAATTAAATAGGTATATAAATTAATAAAATTTATAGTACAAATAACACTGCAAATTCCAGTGTAAAAGTGTGGTCTTGTTTCGTCGGGCTCTTTAAAACAGTAACTGGGTAGGAACGGTTGGAATTCTTCAGTTTGACGTCGAAATTGAGGTTAGGAGAGGTTATAGAGCGGCCCAAAAGTGTTTGTAACTTTTAATTTTGATTTATTTTTAAATTTTCAGTTTTGTTTGGACTCGGAGTGAAAAAGTTTTTCGCTTTTCTAATATTATATGCTGTGTTGCCATAATAATCTGGTCGCCCCCTTGATCATTCGTTTTTGATTGTTGCTTCCTAGCAACAATCAAAACTCCTTTTCAACTGGACTCCTGTCCAGTTGGAAAAGCTCGGCCTATTCTGATTTGTGGTGTTTGAAATGAAGGTGTTTGTATTTTGGACAATATTTGTAGTTTTCAATAAAAGATTTACTTTTATTTTAACTCAACTGGAAGATGGTTCAAAATCGTCACAACAGATGAAAATAAACAATAATAACATTCAATTCACATCTTATAACACTACAAGACATTCATCTAAAATATATAACGATTTTAATTTTTTGTTTCCCAGCTGATGAAAAATATACATTGTTAAGAACAGACGATGCTTTCTTATTAAGATTCTTGCACAGACTGAATTTCAACGTTGATAAATCATTTAAAGGGGTAAGTGTTAAACACCAACATGATGATACAACTTAAAAACTCCTTTTTCAGTCTATATTTTGTTTTAGATAAGATGCTACTATAATTATATCACTGAAGAATATGACTGGTTACCTCTGGATCCTCCTGAAAACTACAAAGAACTTCTGGACATGAATATGCGATTTATTTTACCCCATAAGGACAAGGAGGGCAAAAGAATTATTTTGTATAAAATCGACACAGTCGATCCATCGAAAATTTCGCCTTCAGATTTGGCAAAACTGGAAACTCTACTTTTAGAATCGATTTTAGATGAACCGGACGTCCAATCGACAGGCTTATGTCTGTTAATCGACGCTCAAGGCTTATCGATGCGAATGATGGGTTGGCTGACCCCCACGAACATTCAAAAATCGATTAAAAGGCTTAATTATTTGATCATGAAAGATGGGACATTTCATGTTGTTAGAACTTCGTTTCTGCTAAACGGAGTTATCAGTATGGTTATGCCTTTTCTCCCTAAAATCATTAAAGATAGAATTAAGTTTCATTACGATGACTTTGAGTCATTGCATGAGTATATAGATCCACGGCACTTGCCTAAGGAATTCGATGGCGAACTCGAATTGGATTTCGAAGATCTAAACAATGAATTTTTGAAAAAAACTGAGCTTTTAAACAGGAAACTTCAACACGTTAGAGATATTGTTAAAAATAATGTTGATGTTGATGATGGTGATGGTGATGAATAATAAATTGTATTTTAGCTTTTATATTGTTCTTTTTATTTTCTTTCCATGTACTTATGAATACATTGTTTTATAATTGTAATTTGTAGATTTCCCCAGAGAAAACAAAACGTCAACTAAAGTGTAGAAAACACAAAATAGAATAATTAATATTTGACAGTTGTCAAATTATTTTTGTTCATTGTTCTAACCAAAGCAAAACGCTCTTACATGTTTTACATTTCGCAAAACATCATGCATACATATCACAGATATAACCCCAAAAAAATTAAATAAATTTCCGAAAACAACTTCAATCGTTGTGAGTGTCTAGATAAGCGATACATTCGTCTATTAACTCGTCATCGATTTTATAACCTAGCGACCTAATCTCTTTGATAATCGCCTCGTTTTGGGCAAAATTTCTCAGCCATTGCCTAACATCTGGATCTTCGTGAACGCCCCCGTATCTCTTAGGTAAAAATTTAGGCGCAATGTGTTTATGGAGGCTCTCCATGTTGCTGCCGTGGACAAAAATCCTCTCTTTCATCTTGTCGTTTAGGAACGGTTTCATGATGTTGAACGCGATGTCGAAGATCCAAGGCTGGTTCACCACGTGTATGGCCTTGATTTTCAACGGAAAATGGGTGACCATAACCTGAACGATTTTGGAAGCCAAGCTGGGGCTCATGTGCAAGACTTGCTGTAGCGTCAATCCGGCCAAATCAAACATGCATATCCCTCCCATTATTTGGGCTTTCGGTTCTAAGATGGCCAGCTCCAGAAGGATCATGGTGGCCTGGAAAATTTCCGTGACAGTGATTTTACTGGGATCCCACTGGGCCAGTCTGTACAACAAAATTCTCCTGCCGCTTTGCTCCCTGTAGGGTGGAACCGTGATGATGTCTGCTTTATCTGCCTTTTCAATGTCGCGAAAGTGCACATCTTTAAAGAATTCGGGGTTCGCTTCTTTGAATTCGTAATAATTGGCAAGCTGCAAAAAAACTTCGATTTAGAATCATTGGCGATCAGGGAAATCTTAAACACATAATATGGTAACTTGAAAATAAACGGAAACCCGCAACCCTACTATTTAGAAATATTTAAAAAAATTACCAATCGATATGTAGCTTTTAGGTGGAAGTAGCGTGCCCTTAGAAAACGTAGGAGGAATGCATCGTCAGTTCTGTGAGGTTCGAATTCGCCTTTCTCTGTGAAAAATAAGATTTAAATTAAAAAACTATGTAGCGCAAATCGGGGATTGCGTCAGCGATTTGTGAATCTAAGTGTGCTAGTTATGGTGAATGCAGGTGTTAAATTATCCTTTTTCAATATTTTCTTATACGAATTGGCTCCTTTATTCGTGTAAGGAATTGCTACGTGGTATGTATACTTCTTTAGGTAACGTATGTCTCGCCAGCTATGGGTACTGTTTTGCTATCAATTGATCGAGAATGCGTTGTCGTCTTTTCTTCTTATAACAGTGTCTAAGAATGCCAATGATTTGTTTGCGTTTTCTGTTTCAATTGTGAATTTTAATCTATCAAAATTGTTGAACGTTTCACATAATTTATTTAAATATTATTGGTGGGATGTAGTTAAAATGTCGTCAACGTATCTAAAATAAAAAGTTTTTTTTCTAATTTTTCTAAACATGTCTTTTACACATTCCATTGTCAGGTTGAAAGGATCCATGGAAGGTGGATGCGTAGACGTGGTCCAGTTCAGTGGCCTGCTAGGTCGCCAGATCTAAATCCACAGGACTTTTACTTTTGGGGTCATGTAAAGCAATTAGTTTATGCAGAAGAAATGCGGCACTACAAATCGCAAATGAGAAAGATTTTGAAGCTATTAATAATTCACTGATTTTACGTTGCCACCTGCTTGCATCGCAGCTGGCGGTGGACTTTTCGAACATGAGTTATAAGTAATATCTTTTAGTACATTCGTTAGTCATTAAATAAAGTTTCCGTGTGGCCTACTATTATTATTTTTTCTAAAATATCGACTCATGTCTTTCAAACTTTGAATACTTACATTTCAAAAACGAAGCCCGATCGGAAAAAAATTATTTGTATTTTATGCTTAAAACTTAATAATAAACATGGATTTTCATTTTTCGCCTGGTGGTATAAATCACCCTGCATAGTTTGTGGCCTGCAGATCTGCCATTTCGAATTCTTGTAGGTAAAAAAGTTTCAAATAAAAGCTGCATCGTTTCAGTTCTTCTCTCTTCTCTATGCATTTTCATATATAGAAGGTGTCTCATTTCTTCAAGATGCTATACAACTTCAGATTTTTAATCGGAACACCCTATATATTATTACATTTTTGGGTTCTTTATGGAGTTTATAGTCCATTTTATTAAACAAACATATGTCCTAAGTAGCACAATTTTGAAGTTATTCCTAAAATAGATCGAGGAGTTAGGAGAGAGAATGTCATGTGAGTGATCACATCCACTCATTTCAATTTTTTTTGAATTTACCAAATTTTGGTCATTTTGATTTACCAAATTTTGGTTTTTCTCGATTTTGTGGAGTTCGTCTTTGCTCATCTGCCAGTTTTACTGAACTTGTTGACTTTGAAGGAATTTTCCATTTTGTTATATGTCAATTTTACTTTTTTTTCAGTTTTGTTTTAAATTTGATCAAATTTGTTTTTTTGTAATTTGTTTAATTTGTCAATTTTGCTGTTTTTCTCGATTTTATGAATTTTGTTGTTTTTGCCCGTTTGCCAACTTTTGAATTTGTCTGTTTTAAATATTTTTTCCAATTTTGTAGAATTTATTTATTTTACCTTTTCTTTTTACCTCAGTTTTGTCAAATTTATTCTTATTAAATTTATTCTTTGATTTTGTTCAATTTACCAACAAATTATGATAATTTTGCATTAAATTTGATCAAATTTGTTTTTTTTTATTTCGTTGAATTTACCACATTTTATCAATATTGCTATTTTTGCCGATTTTACGAATTCTGTTCTTCTTTGCCAGTTTGCGAATTTTTCATGTTTTTCCATTTTATTGAATGTTTATTTTACCTTTTTTTATTGGTTTTGTCCGATTTGTTTTTCTTGATTTTGCAAGTTTTGCAGAATTTGTCAATTTTTTTCCATTTTGTTGAATTTGTCGATTTTAAATTTGTCAATTGTGAAATTTACAGATTTGTGGATTTTGTTGAAATTGTCGAATGTTTGTCATTTTACTATTTTTCTCAATTTTTCATTTTAATTTTGTTGAATTTGTCAATTTTACTATTTCTTCCATATTATCGAATTTATTGGGTTTTCAATTGTATTGAATTTATCAAATTCTAATTTTCCAGCTTTACAAAATTCGTCAATTTTTTTTCATTTTCTTAAATTTGTTGATTTTACATTTTAAGATTTTGTGAAATTTATCGAATGTTTGTCCCATTATACTATTTTTCTTGATTTGGTAGATTTTGTTAAATTTTCCTTTTTTTTCAATTTTATCAGTTTTGTTTTAAATTTAATCAAATTTGTTTTTTTGTAATTTGTTTAATTTGTCACATTTTGTCAGTTTTGCTGTTTTTCTCGATTTTATGAATTTTGTTGTTTTTGCCCGTTTGCCAACTTTTGAATTTGTCAGTTTTTAAAGATTTTTTCCAATTTTGTAGAATTTGTTGATTTTACCGTTTCTTTTTAGCTCAGTTTTGTCAAATTTATTCTTTGATTTTGTTCAATTTTCCAACAAATTATGGTAATTTTGCATTAAATTTGATCGAATTTGTTTTTTATTTAGTTGAATTTACCACACTTTATCAATATTGCTATTTTTGCCGATTTTACGAATTTTGTTCTTTTTTGCCAGTTTGCCAATTTTTCGTTTTTTTCTATTTTATTGAATGTTTATTTTACCTTTTTTTATTGGTTTTGTCCGATTTGTTTTTCTTGATTTTGCAAGTTTTGCAGAATTTGTCAATTTTTTTCCATTTTGTTGAATTTACGTTTTAAGATTTTATGAAATTTATCGAATGTTTGTCCCATTTACTATTTTTCTCGATTTGGTAGATTTTGTTAATTTTCCTTTTTTTTCAATTTTATCAGTTTTGTTTTAAATTTGATCAAATTGTTTTTTTTTGTATTTTGTTGAATTTCCACCACATTTTGCTGTTTTTCTCAATTTTATAAATTCTGTTGTTTTTGCCAGTTTACCAATTTTTCGATTTTTTCCATTTTGTTGAATTTATCGATTGTACATTTGTCAATTGTGAAATTTACAGATTTGTGGATTTTGTTGAAGTTGTCGAATGTTTGTCATTTTACTATTTTTCTCGATTTTGCAGATTTTCTCAAATTTTCATTTTAATTTTGTTGAATTTGTCAATTTTACTGTTTCTTCCACATTATCGAACTTATTGGGTTTTCAATTGTATTGGAATTTATCAAATTCTATAAATTGAAATTATCATTTTATAAAATTTGGTTATTTTTATGTTTTTTCCCATTTTATTGAATTTGTCAATTTTAGAATGTTTTCAATTTTATAAGCTTTATTGAATTTTTAGAGTTTTAAGGATTTTAATTTTGTTGAATTTGTTGATTATACTTTTGTTATC
>JAWQRJ010000299.1:0-22988 GCA_033557515.1 Diorygopyx duplodentatus
ATTATTAATATTTAATTTAAAATTATTTACTTATCTGTTCTTAACATTGTCTTTAAATCTCTAGAATTAACTTTACAGTTAACAGCATTTGTCGATTTTCTTCTAGGACAAGTACAATGAAAGTTAGAATAAGTTTTTGAGAAGTTAAATCTTTTTCCTCGTGGCTGTCTATAAATCCACCATCTTTCAATAAAGAGATTTACGTATAAATACGTATACCTGGTAGATTGAGCTATCGCTCGGTCCATCGGACACTTCGAGCATACATATCTGAGAAGTGTACCATAATTCACTACTATATAATTATACTGGATCGCATTTTATTTTATTACTAAAATTAATAAAGATCAAATTCCTAGTTGACCGAGCTCTGCTCGGTTTCCTAACTACTATTAGTACTTAATTTAAAATTATTTATCTACCTGCAAATTTCTATGTTTTCTACCATTAACATATTATTTTCATATACCCTTTTTAAAGAAAAGACATGTGGAGGAACTGAACTAAGCGATGTTTAATGCAAGAAAGAAAATAGATTAGTAAAACTGATCAAACACTAATTCACCTGCATTTTTTCTTTTTGCCCTGATGAATATTTGCTTTCTATTACACCAACATTCCTACGCTGGTCCCTTCCAATATAATCTTTATTAACGTGTTTTTAATACCTTTTGTTGCCAAATATATCTTTACTAATCTACAGTATAAAATAAATACCCAACAGACCGAGCTTTTCTCATCAGCCAATGTCGTTACATAAATATAACGACATGTTTACAGATTTACAGATTTAATTTGTCGTTATATTAACGTGTTTTAAACAACAGACATACAAAGGAACTAACTAAAACGATTATTTTTTAATAAGTAACCCATGTTGACAATTTATTATTATGTTTTAACTTGTATTATTATCAATTTTTCTTAACGTGTCTTTAAAGAATAGGCATCCAAAGCAACAATCATTTTTTAATAAGAACGAACGAAACGAAAAAAAAAACATTTCTTGATGAGCAAAAATTCAATCAAACTTTATTTTACCTGCAATTTCTTTCCCGAGATATATTCCGCACCTGCAATTTTTCATTTTGTTAAATGAATAATTTTAAATTGATCAATATTTTTTTAGGTAATAAAAAGTATTTATTTGTTTATTACTCATTATGGTTAAACACCTGCTAGACCGATCTTCCCCAATACTGTCTATATGTATTTAATTTAAAATTATTTACCTATCCGGTCTTTTGTATTCTTGCTCTTACGCATTATATTGAACGTATGTTTATTTTGATACAAATACATTTTTGGGTAATAAAAACTATTTATTTATTACTCGTATTATTGTTAAACACCTGGTAGACCGACCTTACTCATTGCTGTCGTGTAAACGGTTCGATTTCATTCAATGCGTTCGATGTCCCCAAGTGTGCGGTTACCTTGAGTTTTTTTCGACTGTTTCGGTTTCTCGATCTGTCACATTGAATGTCAGCAATTTTTTGCCGTTTTTCAATCGCTCACAAAAAATAAATCGAATTTAGTGAAAGTCGAGACCTACCTTAATGGATTCCTCGTACCTTAATCTCTATATCCTGCAAATATCACCAACCTTGTTGGCGTTTAAAAAACGGTCCTATGGACAAATAAATAAATATACAATTTTCGCTGGTTTAATATAATAGTGGATGTGTCACAAATGTATCAGAACTGCTAATTTTTGATTTAGAAATTGTTTCCATGGAAACACAATATAAAACACTCTATGGTGTGATTGATCAAAAAACAGACTTAAAAAAATATTTAAAATAATAACTTAATAACTTGTTTCCAGTTCACACAATTATGCAACAAATGAACGGTACAAACCACGAATAAATAATTAATTAATTTAGTAGCATCGGGAAATTAAAGCTGATCTTTAAAGACGTCTACGTATACGTCTACGTCTACGTACACTTACTTTTTCACTTTCATTTCAAAATTAAGAGTTGAAAATGAATAAACGAGTCATTGATTTCTTTTGACGGTGGCAGCAACATTAACATTAATAAATATGAGATCTCACATTCTTCTTTCCTATTACCTTGCCAAACGGTTAGTAAATTAATGACAGTAATTTGTGGAATTCCTGGGTGACCAAAAACAAAAATTAAAAATTAACCTGTGACCTCACCGAGGGAATTTATGCTTCGACCAAAAAGGGACTTGAGTGTCCAAATTTATTCGCCCGTTAAGACAACTAACAACTTTGTATATTTAACCGTTTCTGACGGCCCGAGCTGTAAATATAAAAAACCGACCTGGAGTTGGAGATTTTTCGAATTTTTACTGCGCCTCCTTTATCTTCTCTATAAAACAGATAGGAGGGACTTTTTATTATCTCAACAAAGTTATTACGACTCTATAAATATTATGGACGATTACGTTCCACAAATTTTAGTGCTTTCTGGAGTCGCAGACGGTGGTACATCAATGCAGATCTTCAAAGCAGCATCGAGTTACACAGCTTAGCTTAGTACGTAGATAAACATCCGACATATGAATTTTAAATTTCGTAAAGTTATATAATAAAATGTTGTAAAATATTATGAAATGCAAAGTTAAAAATGACCGGATGCAGGTCTGTTATCTGCCCGGCTTAAATACTTTTCTTTTAATATTAAAATATGCATATAGAAATTCAAATTAAGCAACCTGTTACTCATTTTTTATCTTTTTAATCTTTCGTCTCTTTTAGCGCGGCCTTAAATATGGGAAGTCCTTTTTTTGTGAGTGTAGCGAAGATCAACACGGGCGAACCTGTTTTTACCGCTAAGTTATTAAATTTTGTGGCCGGCGTTTATAGAGGGCACTGTTCGGAGTTTGTTTTCTCTTCAAAGGCGGCGAGAGAAACCGCAAATTACCAAACCGGCGATTAACTAAAACTTCCTTTATAGGTCAGGGGTCTTTAAGTTTCAGTTAAGTTTAGGATTAAGATGTTATTTCAAGGTCACCATGTTTAAAGTACAATAAAGCAATCTGTTAAAAATCGTTTGTTTTAAAAATCCTAATTAGTTAGTTCTGAAGATGCCGTCTGTAATGAACGGCGAAACGCCAACGGAGAGTTTCTTCACCGACACGGCGAGCCAAGAAGGATCTAGTTTGTAGCTATGGGTATTTGTTAAGTTGAAACAATATTAAAAAACCTGCAAAGCATATGTGGACTTGGTCGCAGTGTTGTTGAAGAAAGTCTTCGTTGATATTTCGCCGTTCATTACAGACATCTTCAGAACTAGTTTCGGATTTGACTGATCCTTCGTCAATCGTCAATCGTCATATACCCTTATTTATTTATTTCACATGCCTGCTTGTATGTTCCTTCTTTGTTTTTCTTCTCCTTCTCGCGCATTCTTCGACACTAATCCCTTCGTGGAAACGTCTCGGTCGCGAAATCTCTTAATTCCTCTATTAACACGTCACACTCCCGTCCGAGGAGGTGACAGAGGATTTGCGTTCGGCGGATCGTCTTCGTTCACTTTCTTCGCCACGTCGTTTTTTTCTCTCGCTCGCGTTTTTGCCTTCTGCGCGCGGCGATCTAAAAATAGCCGGAACGGCGGCGATTTTTTCGCTCTCGAAAGGGAAATCAAGGATATCTCGATGCGAAATTGCGAGAAAGCACGCATTCGCTCGTATAAATAACAGCCGGTATGATCAAGTAGCAATAAAGTAGCCGGTTCAGGTGTCCCGGCCGCTATTTTTCCTATACTACGTGCCGCTCTCGAGTCGTTACGCCGACATGCGAGCCTTAAAACTTCGTCTAAAACCGCGTGGAATTATTTACGGGATTAATACGTTTTAATATCGGCGCAAAACGCGCTCACCTGACCGGTAATAATAATACCGCTATAGTGCGGCATAAAACTGCAAGAATCTAGTCTTCAAGCCATCCAAGATTCCACCAGGATTATTGATTATATTACAACTTATTTTTCTTATAAATGAAAACACCTGGTAAACCGAGCTCGCTAGGTTCAGAGAACACAACATTTTTAGTCTGGCAGTGCCATCCTGTGGTCAAAGATTAACCAACTCACATCGCAGAGCATTGGTTTCCAATATTCAAAACCGGAGACCTATCTAAAATCGATTGTTTGTACCGAAATCTTGAAATCCTCGGACAAAGATACTGTTTTCAATGCTATTTTCAAAGGTCAAACTAACTCGTCAAAGTCCCTCATTACAGCAGTACTTCATTCCATAGCTGGCTAGACGGGAAAAGATTTTCGTCATACGGTAGTATAAAGGAGAAAAATTCTTTCAGACGTATTTTAAAATCAAGAGGTTTAAAGTGCTGGCGCCATATTAATCCTCTATTTGAAGAGAACAGTGCAACTTTGCACTGAATTTCCCAACATCATCCAAGAAGATACAATCTTCATAGATCACGTATTATGGCCAGACGAAGCACGACCCCATTTAAATGGAATGGTTAAAAGTGGATGGGAAGACAACAACATTTTTCATCTATTTTGTGTCCAATTTCATAAATAACCTTGCAAAGTATAGTCTTAAGTGTGAAGAAACACGAATCTATTAGGCAGATATTTGTTTATAATACATAAATTAAGATGGAATGTCCTATCGTATATTTTTATAAATCTAATGCTTTTTACAGAAATATAATGTATATTTGCGAATCATTTATATAGAACCAATAAAATTTAATGTTTTATACTTTTATAATTTATGTTAAGTTTTATAATTTATGCTATAATAACTAAATAATCTACAAATCAAAACAGGAATAATTAAGGAAGAGGACGCGTTTAGGCTCTTGACTTCTTCGTGTATCTGCATTTATAGTAACACCAGAAGAACCAAACCCCTAATTAAAGACAATTATCAAAGGAAGATTTAAAAATGTTATAAAATTGTAAAAAACCGCTTAAAAAACCGAGAAGTTTATGCTTCTCGCCCTTTACGTATGCACAGGTGTACTTTTGTATGTTTTTGTTTGAAATTGTTCAATTTTAATTTGTTATGCTTTTTTCTGTATTTTAATATATTTATTCGGGTGATCTG
This sequence comes from Diorygopyx duplodentatus, assembly GCA_033557515.1. Taxonomy (NCBI): domain Eukaryota; kingdom Metazoa; phylum Arthropoda; class Insecta; order Coleoptera; family Scarabaeidae; genus Diorygopyx; species Diorygopyx duplodentatus. The sequence goes on from JAWQRJ010000299.1 coordinate 5,059, forward strand.
GAAGACGCTTACCGATAAAAAAATGGTGTTTTTATATGTTATATATGTATTAATTTATATATGTTTTTCTATGTAACATTTTAGTCCTGATGATTTATTAAAGTTAGTAAGAAAATTTGGCATGAGCAAACAAACAAGGAATAATACAAATAATATAAAAACCAACAACCCCTGGATTTATAAACAGAATAAATTACTAACAAAACTTTTCTATGTTTACTGTTCTGTGTTCACCGTTCTATTTAAAACATTTTCAGTTTTAATAATCTATGCAATAAAAACAGAAACATGGATCAGAAACATGGGCAGAAACATTTTCACCTTCCAAAAAAAGGAGTAAAACAACATAACATGACTTATTATTATTCTACGAAGACTAGTCAAAAAGCAGTAGAGCTAATTATTTTTCTATAAAATAATTCGTTATAGATTCTCTTTCGTCACAAATATTTCAGGAGTGATACTGATGTCCTCTTTACCATGAAAACACTCATTAACAGAGTATATGAAACAATTCTTTTTTTTATGTCGAATAACGTGCCGCATTTTTATTTGTTTTATACAAATAATAAAATTTCCAAATGTTCAATGTAGTAAAAAATCATTTTTCTACTGATCATTTGAAGCTGACAAAAAAGGATTTTTTTCCAATCACGTTTATTTTTCTTTAAATTGAATTGACATTTGACACAATCGAAATACAAAATTCAAAGAGTTCTGTGCCTTCACACACATTTATAGCGAATATTATTGCATGTGTAAACAGAAGAATCATAATAATATTATGATAATAATAAAGACCACTTACAGTTATTTTGGTTTCTAGTTTTGGACACTCAACTATCATCTGTTAAATGGTAATAACACAATGTAACTGTAGCCCAAATACTCCAAACAGAAAATAAATTATAAGAAATAATTTATTTTGTATGCTTCTAAAAGAAAACTAATAATAACAAATTTGTATTTCACTGAGGTTTACACTCTATGTAAAAAACAGTAAAAAAATTATGTAAAAATATTAATAGATTTTTCAGATCAATTAAATTCCCTGATCTTTCCCACAAATCTAACATTATATTTCTAGAGGGAAATAAGTCTTTCTTTTTAAATCTAACAAATCAACATAAACTAAGTAACATTGTCTTACATTAACACGAAACTAGAACTTACATTTGATCAGAACATAAAATAAATAAACAAATTACCATTTAAAAAGAGACAATAAGACAAACTAAGTATGTGATTGCATTAGGGTCAGTGGAAGTATAAAGGTGGAGCCAATGTAGCTTTTAAGTTTAAACCAAATTACATCATGATACTTCCATCTATTTTGTACCTATTACACTCTTCTTCTGATGTTGCATACCTCTCATCCTCCTGATGTGTCTTAAAATTGAGGTATAATTTTTAAAACAAATATCCTCTTGTCTCCAATAGTGCAATTAAGTGTACAAACAAAAAATATCTTTTTCTTCATAACTACTTTGCATCGCCTACTAGATATCCTGAAAAACTGAAAATCGTCATTTTCCTCATACGTGAATATACTCCATATTATTTATCGTATCAAAAAATTTCGAGGGAAAAACTTGTAGATATCAAAACATTCTGTAGGATAGATAATAAAAATATTTCTTACCTTGCACCAGTTTCGAGATGTGACCCAAAGTTGTATTTGTTTAAATGGAAACCACAGTTGATTTTGACATTATCAAATTACTCGATTTTTTCCCTTTCAAACGATATAAGGTTCGAGATATTTATCTTTCATAGTTTAGGAGATATGAAGAAAAATCATATTCCACACAGATTTTAACCCACATCACACTATCCGTGATTAAGAACTATGTTTTGTTTTTAAAACAAAAGACTGCATATATGTTATTTATTATCTTTTGTGCTTTAGTAGATATAAAGAGAAAAGATTTTCTAAAAAAACAGTTCTGCTCAAATTGAGTACTTCAATAAATTGCAAAAAAAGGAAATATGGAAGCAATGAACATGACAACAGTAAACATGATAACAATAAACATACTAAGAATAAACATGGTAACAATAAACATGGTAACAATAAACATGTTAAAAATAAACACGATAACAATAAACCACAATTTTCCTACAAATGATGTTCAATATGGCGGCCGTTTACTTCTAAACATTTGGTAACACGCTTTTCGACACTTTTTCTACACTTCATTAATTGACGAACTGAGTTAAAACCCTGTATGACACTTTGTTGTAAATCATTAATACTGTTATAACTCATTCCGCATACCACATTTTTTATATGGCCCCACAGGAAAAATCTTTTGACGATTATACAATATTATTGACAGATGTGTAGTCTTTTGTTTCAATCATGGATAGTGTGATGTGGGTTAAAATCTGTGTAGAATACTCATATCTCCTAAACTATGAAAGATAAATACATCGAACCTTATATCGTTGAAAAGGGAAAAAATCAAGTATTTTAATAATGTCAAAATCAACTATAGCTTCCATTTAAAAATATACAACTTTGAGTCATATCTCGAAACTGGTGCAAGGTCAAAAATATTTTTATAATTTATCCTACAGAAAGTTTTGTTACCTACATCTTTTCTCTCGAAATTTTTTGATGTATAATATGTAAAATATTCACATTTAAAGAATTACAATTTTCAGTTTTTTCAAGATATCCAGTAGGTTTCATTTGGGACGGTGTTCTGTTTGTCTTTTCCACCTTTTTTTTATGGAATCCCTGTGTTTCTTGTGTAATTTTTATTCGCGCATTTTTTTTTGGATGACTTTACTCTTTAAACTTTAATATAGTATATCATCATGTTGTTTAAAATTTTATGTGATAATGACATTTCGATTTCGTTTGTTAAATATTTTAAAATTACTTACTTTAATTGGCCATTATCAATTAATTTATCGATATTTCAACCTATCTTGCTATTATCTATTTGCTACGTATCATCACCATATTATTCACTATAATCACTAAATTATTCAGATTTATTATAGTTTATTTTATTTATTTTATCTAAATATAAATTTATTTTATTTTTTCTTATTTATTATTATTTACATTAGTTAGTTCTAAAAATTGAGTAACCGAATTTCCCAAGTACTATCTATATTTAATTTACAATTATGTACCTATCTACGTATCTATGTGGTAATTTTCTATTCTACTTTTTGTTAGCTATACTGTATTTTAATTTCCATTAATAATAATAATATCCTTATTATGTGTTAAGGAAATCCTTTTACAATCGTCAAGTGGATACAATAGACCAGCGTTTCTCAACCTTTTTTGGCCCTCGGACCAGTAAAATTTGTGAAAAAATTTGGTGGATTTAAAAGAAAGCACCGCTTTTAACAAAAAAAAACCTTACTAGGTATTAAAGAACTACTACATGAGTTAATTCTAAGATTATTATTATTTACTTACAATAATATTTAAATGTAAAGATAAGTAATTATTATATATACTTAAGTAAATAAACCTTTGAGAAAAATTATAAAACAGAAAATTATAAAAAATAATCACATTGCATATAGAAACAAAATAAAAAAAATCAGTCTCTCTGATTACTAGAAAATTAAATATCTACAATTTTTATTTATTTGGCTAATTATGTTAATGAGAAGATTGCTGCTGCTGTTCTTCAATTATCTTTTCAATTGTGAAATTTATTTTTTATTACTGTCATAGATGAAAATCCCGCTTCACATAAATATGTTGTTGCGAAGGGGACTAACATTTTCAATGCTTTCTTGTATAGAGATGGATATTCATTTTTCATTTTTATCCAAAATTTATCTATAGACATTGTTGAAAACTAGTTTTTAACATAATATTTGAACTAATCTCAAGGAGCGACTCACATTCTCTGTTACTTAAATTTAATGATGTGTATTGAAAGGATTTGTTATCCACAAATTCCTTTCACACGTGGTTTTTTCAGATGGGAAATATTTTTTGAAACTATTATTTAAAGACTGTAAGTATTGCCCAATGATTATAATTAATTTTGATAAGTTTAAATCTTATCGATTATTGCAGAATTAACAAAATCGAAATAATTATTAAATATATCAATATTTTTTTATTTACTTTATCCATCTAAATTTTTTTTTTCTTAAATCCATCTATTTTATTAAATAAATGAAACGCATTTATTGCAGTCCCTTGTAAACTCAAATTTAAATCATTGGTATATGAAATATATCACTTAAATATGCTAATTTTGCAACCCATTCTACATCAGACAAATGAACTCTTAAAGGATTCTTTATCTCTATTAAAATTATTTCTATCCTTAATTCAAAAAGCTTTAAAGCTTAAAATCTTGCTTCGCGAGAGCCGTCTAACTTCTGTATGCAGTAGTAATTGCTCATGTTCTGCACCAATCTTCTTACAAAATATTGCGAATAACCTACTGTTTTCGTTGCTAAATGTTGTCTGTGGATTATACAGCGGGTAATTAGTGAATCAGAAATGGCTACTTGCTGAATTCTTTTAGTAACGCCACAATGTTACGCCCCACCGATACACACACTTACGCATTTTTTTCATTCTAAGGAGTCACACACCGCCCACACACTCACTGACCGACCCGACCCTACGTACCAGCCTGCGTCGCGTACGCCTACACACCCATTCCCTATACATATAAACCGGACCAACGTAGCGAACCGTATCAGTCAATGGAGAGGTTGACTGAGTCCATAAGTCCATAAGTTCTCAGGATGTAGAGACAATTTCTTAAAATTTGATTATTTTTAAAATCTTGGTATAAGATTAGGTAAGACTTCTAACTAATGACACTTTATCTACTATCTTATTATTAATGTAGATAAAGACATTACTTTTGTAGGTTTCGAAAGTTTGCGTATTATTTTCCAGCTACTTCTTTTTTTCGAACGTTTCAAACAGAACTAGAATTTTTTTAATTTGCCACATTAAAAGTATCTGTTTTAAAAACGCATAATACCTAATATGGATGACATTTATTGACAATAAATAACCAAATTATAACGTGGGAATTTATTACCTTGTATTAAGTATTATTTACCGACACATTAACTGGTACATAAAAAAGTTATTACTCATAGCGAATATATTACACGTTTTTAAAGAGGTTGTGTGATTACCTATAATGCAATAAATCAAAAACCAACACAGTACGTTCTGTTTTAAAAATACAAAAGTATTTTTATTTTTAAAGTAAAATAATTTCATATAATCTTGCTTCAGACGGCCAAAGGTGAATCTGCGTTAATTTAATAAATTTCACTTTTCATTGCAATAAGTATTTGTAACATTGAATATTGCGCTCTAAATTGAAATTAGTGGGAAACAACCTTATATATATATATAAGGTTGTCAAAGGATATGAACACCGGCCGCAGAATATAACCTTATATATTTAAAAACTGCAAAAAACAATCCTATACATCCAAATTGAACTATGTTCGGCCTCTGTTAGGTAAACGTGGAAACATCATAATCCATGCACACTCCATTTCAATCTCCAATTTGCAAAGGTTTAACTACAATTTATCAAATTAATGCCCACATATTAATTAATGCGTAGCGGTGAACAAGTGGCAAATACGTTAAAAAGAAAAAGGCCACAAACAATATTGATTTATGAAACACCTCTCAACACCAATTTCTCGTCATTAATTTGCAATTTCGCAGAAATCCGGTACGCAAACAATCATAATCGCGGAATCCCGTCCATTTGCTACCATAAACCTTAATGTTCGCTCCTTTTTAAGGCAAAGCAGGCTCCGGACGACAAGGCAGAGGGAGAGAGAGAAGGAGAGACGCAAAAGCAAATTTGTTCGCATTTATGTAACGCAATTTTCTTACATTACCGCGGTATGTGTAGCGTGGAGTAAAATTACGCCGCAGAAAAAAAACGTCAAATAAAAGTGGACGTAAAAAACGAAGTGGGCTTCTTTGGAAGTAGCGATTTTTTGCAGACGGACGCCGCGCAATAGAAGAAGGAAGACCGTCATAAGTAAACACCGATTTTACGTGAGAAATGCCATCTTGCGGCCGCCGCTTGCAACCGTATGGGTAACTGCTGTACGCGAGTTTCCTCTACTGCTGCAGGTTATTTATGTCAGTGGGAAAGAGAGAGAATAAATGGCCACGTATCGATGATTGGTTGCTGCTTATATGGTCTTGTATGTAATTGGGAATTTGCTACTGGAATATCTTATACCCACGTAACTAAACCGATATGCGTATTTGCAGATAGATATACGCATATATATTATGTTATTCTAGTTCTACCTTACGGTAACGGAAGCTTATAATACTAATATGGTGAATATATTGTGAATGACAAAGGATAAAATAAATTAACAATATTATGAATAGTGTATCTATTTTACGAATAGTTTGTATTACTCTTGGTTCGTGTATTTCGTCTAATAACGATAACTGAGATATGGTGATATCATGATGAAGAACAATGTCTGCAATCCTCGTAAAATTTTGACAATATTCGTAAATTTGTAACTTTTTTTCTGTCTATAGGTTTCTATATCTAGTAAACTAATAATAGGGAAAGCAAATTCTTCGTCACAATATTCAGGATGTTTTGCTGTCATATTATATTTGGACATGTCAGACCATCTGTTAGGAACCTTTTTCAGAAGAAAATGGTAAATACTTGATAGAATCACAAAGCGTCATACCATTGAATTGGATTCTGACCACATAAGAGGAAATTGATGGAAGAGAGAAGAAAACGCAAACTATGGTTGAGATGGTTATATGGGATGTGGACCCCATTGTGGCCCCTTAGAGTACCTTAACACCTCTTTCTAGTCTTTTATTCCCATTTGAAAATATTTTTGTGCCAATTTCTTTTTTTGATTCTCTCCGCCATACTTCTGGAAACTTCTGACTTTTGGCTTATGCGTGTTACAGCTTGAATCAAAAATTTGTGGATTTCTTCAACAAATCTCATTATTATCTTGTTCGAATTAATTCGTTTTGGTCAAATGTAGACTCCTTACAAAGCTCCCACTAAGCAACTTTATTTTTGGATTTAAAACTACTTCCCTATTCCATCATTCTTCTGTAACATTTTCCGTGTGCTTTATGGTGTTCAGCCACATTTTTTGAATAACCTGATCCAAAGCTCATTTCTACATCACCAAAATCTTCTCCGTTCCATATCCGTCTCGTCCTATATGTGTGTTATAGTAGTTTTTGCAAATTGCTCAGATGTTCCTAGAGAATTAAAAACACAATGATGAGGAAGACAATCTAAAAGCTTTATGGCCATACTTAGCTGCTAATTGATCTGCGCCATTCTGTCCAAGTGGAACTTTGAAGCATCATTGAAGTAATTTTTCAGTTCCTCTATTTTGAAGCTCCTCTATCGTGCGACTTTTGATGCCAAGATTTTCTGTAATATAGCAATAAAAGAGCACACATAGTTTGTAAAGAATTATTACATTACTTTGATTACCAGGGTAGATTGGAGTATTCGAATTATTGGGGTCTTTATTTATGGTAATCTTTAAAAAAACATTCAAAATAAATTTTAACTTGTTGGATCCATAGCTAAGCTGCCGCTGATTGTGGTTATACGATCAAAATTGGGAATAGTAGATTGTTGACCAAAACTTCGTTGCTCCACAATAGGTTGGTTAAGTAACTTATTAAAAACGGAAATGAACGACTGAAACAATGGATTTTTACTTAAAGAATAGGCTGTGTAATGTTGTGGGTGATGCATTATATATCTGCTGGCAATAAGAATGATTTTTTGAATATTGTGCTGAACAACAAACTAAAATTCTATCGATAAATTTTCCAATAATATTTTGTATTTAGTTACAGATTTATTCTTGCGATGTCCTGGAAGTTTTTGGGTAATGCAAATGAGCAACATTTCGATTACATTTGAACTTGGAAGCATCGGTTTGAAATGAAGAAAGTACGATACAAAATTACTAAACTATGCCAACGTTGGAATATTAATCCTGATTGGTTGTATTGTACAACGACGAAGTTTAATTAGGTGATAATAAATTTAAAGTTACTTAAAATAAAAATTAGAGTATGTATTTCTAAAAGACATGCTTACCTTTCTGACAGCTAGGTTTGCAGTATTAGACGGAAAACCGGTCGAACATGTTTTATGTGAAAGTGCGTAGCAATACGCGAATAATTTGGATTTTGAATTTAAAATTACAGTTTAAAAATTACATTGTTATATTGTAAAAATTCTGATTATAACAGTTATATAATTTTGCATATTTATAGACAAAAAATAGACAAAAAGAAACGGGCGAAATAGAGGAAAAAATAAATTATATGTTTAGAAAAATTGGGAAATTGACTAATTAATAATAAGTACGCAAATAAAAAGAAAAAGTATTAAATTTAATGTAAAGTAGAAAAATAAAATTATATAAACATTTATTTTTTTCTTATTAAAGTATGTCTGAGGGAATGGTAAATATGTGGAATATTGTTTTCCAATTAATCATTAAGTAGTAAGGTTTGCGGGTAGGTTTTTCTAGATGAATCTCTTTCATAGCTTTCGAATAATTCCATTAAGTAGCTTCTATTCAGTTGATGAATGATGTTGATCAAATGTGAATTTATGATTGTTAAAATGTGTGATTATTTTCAAATTCTATGGTGAATTTTATTTTAGGGTGTACAGTAATTATAAAATTATGAAGCTTTATAATATTTATATTTGTAGTGTCAATTATGACTGGAATATAGTCCACATATCTGTTCCATAATATAATTTTGTTAATGAATTCGAAATTGCTGTTGTGTATAATTTCTTCTAAATGGTTCATGAAAATGTCACTCATAAGTCCGCTAAGTGTGGAGCCCATAGGTAAACCTTCAATCATTTTGTAATATTTATTGTTAAATGTAAAGTGATTTTGGTTAAGGCAAGCAGTTAAAAGTTTTATTAAGTTATTAGCATCTGTGTTATTATTTAAGTAATTATTAGTGATTTGTGTAGCTATGGAAATTGTTTCTTTAATAGGTATATTAGTGTATGAGTTAGTAATGTCAAACGATAAAGTTGTAAATTCAGAGTACTAAATTGTGGATGTTATCGAATAAATTGTAACGATTTTTTATAGTATATTTAGGTGTAAATTCAATTATATTTTTGAAAAAATAGATTAAGAATTTAAAAACAAATTATGAAGTAGAATTACTGGAGATTATAATTGGTCTGATTTGAATTGGTTATTGGGTTCATAGATAATGCTTTTTTAGGATTGAAATTATATTTATTTAACGTTTCTGAAGTATTTTTTATGATTTTTTTTTGGTTTCTCTTTACTTCTAGTCATTTTTTTGTATAAATTGTTCTGTTTTTTGAATGTAATCTAAGTTATTCATTAGGATTATTATACGTGTATTCACTTCCTTTCTTGGATTTTTAATTAAATCAGTAATACAGACTTTTCTAAATCATTATTTAGAATTTAGGGTGATTAGGGAGAAAAGTATAGAAAAAGTAATATCAAGTATAAAATCGACATCCTGTGGGATTGATGGAATTAATATTAAACTTATAAAATTATGTTGCTTTTTATAATACCCCAAATTCTGCAAATTGTTAACTCTTATACAACTGATTCCACTATTCCTAATTGCTGGAAGAAATCTATCATAATTCCAATACCAAAAATTAATAATCGAAAGGAACGAAATGATTACCACGACTAAATACACTGAATGATAAAATGAATTTCGATACTTCTTAGTTCTTTATTAAACAAATAGCTATTACAATCAGTTTTAAATAATTCACTGCAGGTGAAAAGGAGGAAGAAGAAAAGAAGAATTTTGAGTTTGGGTAATACTTGAATAATAATACTTGAACTGGTGACCATTTTTTGTACAGTAAACCTGTTTTAAGTCTTCTAGGTAATAACCATTCACTGAAGAATGTTAAATATTTTCTTACAGTACGATACTGATACTAACTGGTAACTATTGGAATTGATGAAAATATATTTAACAGTATAACACCTTCATCCATTACTTCTTTTTTTAGTGAACTTTGACCAGAGCCTCCTCACCAAGTTCACCTGAGAACACTGCATGAATTAGTAATGTTATGAACCTTGTGAAAACTACATCAATCACTTTTACTCATAACTGACATTATCCCGAAAAAGAGAAAAGCGGTTCTCACTTTGCAGCATTATCGGTTTACCGATCCGTTAAATGCGTTCAATCAATATGTTATTAATTAATAATTGTTAAAATCTGGCAACTGTACACGGGTGCGTAACGCGCACAGATGTGTATCACTGCACGGTTCATGAGCTCATTGCATTGCCCGTAATTTCTGCCCGAGTGGAGGCCTAAACGCGTTCGGATTCTTTCGACCGGCGCGCCATCTACGGGCCGTCATCGATAATTAATGGACCGAAAGCGCCCTCATAGCGCATAAATATTGGACGAAACTTTCAATTAATTAACAGCGTTACCTGGAGCCCACCGACTAGCGCAACTCCATCCCAGTAATTGATAACTAACTCGCTGATAATATATCACCGCTTTTCAATCGATCAAGAGGTGAACTGCAGAAATGTGGGCGCACACGCTACTTTGACATGTAGATTAATAACTGCAAAAAGCTTTTCTTTTTTTCAGTAGTATCGAATTTATCTCTCGATGATTTAATCCAGCAGCGTGCAAACAGCTTGAATATGGCAGCTACTTTTTTTCTTATATGCTATAACTAGTTTATGGATTTTCTACAAAAAATAAACCCGTAGTATAAAAATAAATATATCGCAACCACCTGCTTTAGGAGCTTTTTAAAAACGTGAAATACTTATTTGAATGTTCGTTGATGGGATACAACAATTATTTGGAATAAAGGGCTATCATCGCTTCCAATGTATGCTATCATCGCTTCCAATGTTATTAAAAATCGTCTGTAGGCAGCGCACGTAAGTTAAAAAAATGTACACGAGGATCCTTCAATATCTTCTACCTAATAACTAATGATGGTATCTAGTTAACCACATCAATAAAGAAGACATTAGACAAGTCTAATAAGCGAAAGAAAGCTTCGTTAATCTGTATGCTAGAGAAGCCATCCCATTTTGTACGGGCAGAATAGACATGCGACGTGCTGTCCGACCTGGGGTATCTTTAGGGAACCCTTAGTAACGTTCGGGGAGATTCTTATCGATCCCCTAAAGGTCCACTTTCTATCCAGGCCGTACGGAGGGACGTTAAGCCTGCCTACCCTAGGATTAACCACCAAAGGAATTAGTGATTTGCGGGGAAACGACGTAACAAGAGAGGAATCCCTGAAATCATCTGGGAATAATCCATATATTCCGGTGTTTCTTTGTTTGTATTGTTACGTCTGAAAGGATACAGACAATAAGCATTTAGATAATTCGATACATAAGGTTTGGTACTCTCGATTTCTGGATAAAGTAATGTTGAAGGCAAGAAAATGGATATTGTTAAAACAAAACAATATTTGGGATATTTGTTATTTCAATTAATAATTAATGAAGCAAAGATAGAATTTTTTGTTTGATTTGTTTGAAATCAACGTATTGCTGAGATAATATAAGAATATATTTGATAATAAAAAAAGTATCTTTATAGCGTGCGCCATTTTATACAGATTTCGAAACAAGCAAGCTATGAATAAATAAAACCTTCCTATGGGTAATCAACGTGCGAAGTTTGTTTCTGAAATTTCGCGGCCATCTCTTCACATCGGTAGGTACTTAACACGAAATTGACAACGTAAAATTCGCATTCAGCTGAAAACCGGTTCAAACGGCGTCATAAACGCGAGAAAGACATTCGGAAATTCGAGATGAAATTACTCGTTTGACATCCGCAATTTCGGCGCTAGACAATGGGCCAGCGAGTCGTCAATGTGACGGCGCGCTAGAAGACGCGATTAATCAGAGAAGTCGGTGAGCAGCAGCAGCGGCAGCAGCAGCAGCAGCACCAGCAGGCGATTTAAATTCCCTAATGATGTCGAACGTAAGGCATTAAGACGAACAGGACCGGCGACGGCAATCATCGGCTCCGGCCCTGTACCCCAGATTAAACGCAATCGAGTGAAGAACGTCCTGCCGGCAATCCAGCGTCGACTCCATTCATCGGCGGTACGTGCAAGATCGGATTTAAGGCGATCTTGTGTATGAACGGGCTGCTCGGATGTTTAAACTGCATTCCTTCGGCCGACTATCGATTAGTCTGGATCGGATTTGCGTAATAAATGCAAATCTACGAAAGGACGACTGCTGTGGTTTTTCATGGGTCCACAAATGTGGTTGGCGCTTCATGCAGGATTACGATTAAGCTCTAGGAAGCAATGACAAATTTAACTACATATTTTCAAAGGGGGTACCAGAGGAGAACGTGTGAAAATTATAATGTGTGTAGTCGAAACCAACACAAAGTTGTCTTCAAACTTTTGAGACAATCCACAATTTCAGGTTTGAATCTGCCCTATGGGATGTGATTGTGAAACCACTACATGAACTTTTGCCCAAAAAGTGCCCCATAGCACGTAGTTTATTTCTTTGTGGGAACACCATATGTATGGGTTTAGATTATTTTCATAAGTTGTGAATTCAATGATATCCTATTTTTTACCCAATACCCCATTATTCCAATTTAGAATAATAAGTAATATTTAAACTAAAAGTGTTCTCGAGGGTTTGCCCTCATCGTCACAGAGTTTGTTATGAAAAAATAAACGGGCGCGTTCTGGAAAGCACAGCGGACCGTTATCGGTCTATATCTCTTATGGAACCCACGTGAAAGTTAAGTAAATTCGGGACGCGATACAAAAGATGATCGTTTAGTATTTTCATATACATACTAATTTGGTACATATATTTCACTGTTGCTGTTAACTTCAAGTACATATATAAAATCAGAAAATCTCCTTTCTACCGTTAGGTGTAAGGATATTAATGTATTTTCATTCATAAACAAATTTACGCCAATCCTTTCTGTTCCGTGCTAGAATCTTCGCTTCACCCCATGTTGTGTTCCTTCTACTCCCGCACTCCCTCTTCTTCTCTTCCCTGACACTCTCGCTTCCCATATTTGTCTCACCAATCTGTCTCTCTCAATTCTAATCACATGCCACCACCAGCTCAACTGTCTTTTCTCTATGTAGTCCACAACCGATTCCACTTGTAGCTCCTCTCTTATCTGTTCGTGCCTAAGCCTGTCTCGTCTTGTAACGCCCTTAACTCTCCGTTAAATGGAACAATATGGGGGTGTGTATCTAAACTGTTCAGGCCTTCTTTTGTTTTTCCAAAAAAATGCATCGTCTACTAGATATCCTGATAAATTATTATTTATCGTATCAAAGTTGTATTTTTTTTTAAATGGAAACCATAGTTGATTTTGACATTATTAAATTACTTGATTTTTTCCCTTTCCAACGATATAAGGTTCGTGGCCTACTAAACTATCTTTCATAGTTTAGGAGATATGAAGAAAAATCATATTCCACACAGCTTTTGCCCACATCACATTATCCATGATTGAGACAAAGGACTACACATCCATCAATAATATTGCTAAACCACCCTCGTGTCATAAATTGTACTTACCGTCACTTATTCATATTCTACATTGATAATGGCGTTTTCAAACTGTGAAAAAACGGATAAGGTTGTTACCTACATAAGGTGTAATCGAAATTCAACTTCTGCAGTTAAAGAATATTTTAATTTATACCCCGACAGAAGCATCCTCATAGAACTTTGTTTCGCCGACTCGAGCAAAGTCTACGAGAAGGTGGATGCTTTACTGCAGTCCTTTCTGCAACATACCAAAAAGAAAATGAAGATGCCCAAATAGATGTGCTAGCCGTGATTAATATTGAGCTTATCGGTAAGAAAAATCTCGGCTGAGTGCGGTATGGCAAGAAGCACCGTGCATCGCATTTTAAAGAAAAATAAATGTCACCCCTACAAAGCAATGATATGCCAAGATATGAAGGAAACTGATTATGAAAGACGAGTTACATTTTGTAGATGATATTGCGATCAAATTGCAAATGATTTAAACTTTTCCTAATAAAATTCTTTGGAGTGATAAAAGTCGATTTACAAATAATGGCATTTGCAATAATTACCATTATTAGAATAATGAAAATCCGAAAATAGTTTTCAACAGTCACGTTTTCAGGAACGATTTGGATGTCACGTGTGGTGCGGCCTTTTTGGGAAACCGTTTAATAGGTCCGTTTATTTTTAACGAAACACTTAACTTAAACAGATATCTCGAACTGCTGCAACAGGAAATTGAAGATGCGTTGAATGATCTACCAATTCAAGAGGAGGAACTGTTTTCTTTCAGCAGGACGGCGCCCCGGCACATAATTCAAGAATTGTAGCTGAATATTTAGCAACAAGATATGGAAATCGGTGGATGCAACGAACGATGGCCAGCGAGATCTCCGGATTTGTCCCCACTAGACCTTTTCCTGTGGGGCCATATAAAAAATGTGGTATACGGAATGAGTTCTAACAGTATTAATGATTTGCAACTAAGTGTCATACAGGCTTTTAATTCCGTTAGTCTTCGTCAATTAATGAATTGTAGAAAAAGTGTCGAAAAGCGTGTCACCAAATGTTTAGAAGTAAACGGCCGCCATATTGAACCTCTTTTGTAGGAAAATTTAGGTTTATTGTTACACTATTCACAAGCAACGAGTCAGTAAGAATGTTTGGTGGAAGTCCGAAACTGGGCATACATTCGTCAATATTTGCATCTGGAATAATTAAACTAAAGCTCGTATCCTCTTGAGTTTGCTGGGATGTGTTAATACTTGGTGATGTTCAGTTGTGTAGCATTCCTTCTGTTGTTCTCTTATCATTGCTTTGAACTGATTGGTCAGTTCAATTCTTTTCTTCAGTGTTTCTTGTAAGACACAATTCATTTTGCTGTTCTAGTATTTCTTGGCATGTTATACGAAGTAGTGAATTATTCGTTCCTGTTTCAAAAGCAGAATTTTGTGTTTGTGTTTTACCATATTTTTCAAAAATGCTACTTGATTGCGAACTTGGAATAACATCTTCTGATTCCAAAGAATTATTTTCTGTTGTTTCTGGGATTACTGTTCTTGGCGTTTACTGGACCTTTATTCTGTTTAGACAGTTGATCGGTTATTCTTGGATACGTCCTTATGTTACTCTGTTCTTCATCGTTATTATCTGTTGAAGATATTGATACTTTAACTAACATATTGGATTTGGATACAGACTACGTCTGATACAGAGCCATTTTCATCATCACTGTAATTATTAACCATCTGGCAAATAAGTTGGACTTAACCAATATTCTCTATTTCAGTCTTCTTCAACTTAACCGAAAATAATCGATTAAATTCATACGGACCTTTAGATATTAGTGCAAAAGCAAATAGATATCAGCTGCTGGGCGTATTAAGTACATATAACTTGTCACTCAGCTCCCCTTAGATTAATATAAATATATAAACCTCATTATAAAGTGCCAAATAAAATTTTGTCACATTAAAACGTGCAAACAATCGTCCCTACGGGAGGGATTTCTCCCTAAGCCTCTGAATCGGTGCCTAAGCCGGTTCGCAAATAAGTGACGGCAACTGATGAACGAATTCATTTGCCGGATTAACCGCACTGGCAGCGCTCCGTTATCTCCGGGTGGTCAAAGATTGCCCCATCACGCCCCATCCTCACATATGGCACAAATAGAAGCCGAACGGCGAGGGCGGATTCCTATCGAATGCAGAATTTGAAACTGGTCCCAGCTCTAATCCTGTTTTATCGCTTTTCATTAGTGAGATGATTTTATAACTGTCCCTATCGGTTCTTATGGTATTGAATAAGTAAATATGTGGTGTAAATCACCCGCACGACTTTCCTTTAGCTTGTTTAAATATTGAGGATACTTTTCTTCTGTTATAAATGCTACACAAAGTGTAAATGAATAGATATGACAGACAATCCAGGGGGTGATAATGTCGTTAATTCTAAGTTGAAACTTTCAAATACAGATACATCCTAAAGGAGAATTTTGAAGCTTCAGAACTGCTTGAAGAAAAATATAGTTTCTGCATTCATTGTTTGCATCAACTAATTTACTTTTGCTGCACCTTTTAAATCCTTATAATTAAAATAAATATATTAAAAATTTGTTAATTATTTCTTTATTACGCCAAAATCTTGCTTGTAAGTAGCTAAATAACTTCTCTAAAGAGCATAATTCCATAAAATTATTCTTTGCGCTTTTAAGAAGAGCCATCGTTCCATATATTTCGGGTAGTTTGAAGAATAATTCTAACTTAGTGTCCGCAGAGCTTGAAAACGCGGATTTGAAGAATTGAATGTTTTACGAAGTCGATTCCGCAGTTAAACGCAACGCTGCGCTGTCGTACCGATCGTTTCGTCACGGGCGAAACATGCGGGATTTATTAGATTTGGCGGCGAACGACGTCTTTATTTACTGACAACGGGTCGGTGTGTGGCGGCGGGAAAGGTGGGGGACGCCGCGTCGCGTCGGTACATAATTCGATCCGACGCTCCGCCCTTCAGTTCAGCCGTCTCCATGGCGACCGATTTTCAGTCAAATGGCGGCAGCGGCAAAACTTCGCCCCCAGTTTTGCTTCAGAACAGATTTTCAGCCCAAATAATCCAAAGCGGTTTGCTGTTATATTATTATTTTGTTTTACCCTTGTATAAAGGCGCTGAAATGAAAAATACTTTTATTTCAGTTTTCAGCACGTTCGTCACAGGCGAAATAAAATAATAATTGTTCGAGAATATGCGTGTTGTTCAGTTTTCACCTGAAATATTTTTAATGCATCGAAATTCACGCAATAATTTTGTAAATAAATTAATATTAGAGTGTAGTTATTGAATTGTAATACGGTGCTGCTTTTATTTAAAAATATAAACCGTTTGTTTTCAGTTATAATTTGGAGTAAAATTTACGGGTGCAAATGATGTTGAGATTACCAACATTCTCTCAGTCTGCACATAACAATACTACTTTTGTAAGTACACGTTCTCAATTTAGAATGAAACCTTTTTGCACCTTACTGCAACTGATTTAAGAAAACTTGCTTATCAATTGGCCGAAAAATATGAATTATCACACCGTTTCAATAGAGAAAATTGCAGGGAAGAAGTGGTACTATAAATTCATGAAAGATAATCCTTGCTTATCTTTACATACCCCAGAGGCAACATCGATGACCAGGGCCAGGGCTTTCAATAAAGAATATGT
Organism: Diorygopyx duplodentatus; assembly: GCA_033557515.1. Taxonomy (NCBI): domain Eukaryota; kingdom Metazoa; phylum Arthropoda; class Insecta; order Coleoptera; family Scarabaeidae; genus Diorygopyx; species Diorygopyx duplodentatus. The sequence goes on from JAWQRJ010000299.1 coordinate 22,352, forward strand.
TTATGGATTCTTTAATAAATATATATATACAGGGTGTCCTGTAATTATGCGCAAATACTGCAAGGGCATATTGTACAATTGATTTTAGGTGGGGTCCTTTATATAACTTTTTTTAATTTAGGCCTCCCCTACCGAGTTAGAGGTATTTAAAGGGTTGGGCAAAAATATAGTTTTTGGGGTTATTCTTGAGAACGACATTGCCTACGTTTAAATTTTTTTTTGTGTACCTTGTATTTTTAAAACGTGTATTTTAATATGATAATCTCATTCGCATCTGGTCATCGCAAAGGGGTGAAACCAACAACCCCTATCGATTTTTACAAAAGAACTTTTTTATCCGTTCGTTTTCTTGCAAACAAAGGCATCAGTCATATAGCCCAAACAATTTGGAAACTTTTTTGATTCTTTCTATTTTTTCGTAAACTGAGCGGGTTTCGAGATATAAAGTAAAATTCGTTGCGGTGACCCAGTTCCATGCGAAAGCACGTAGCAAAGAAACAAAGCATGCCATGGAATGACCAACAATTTGACTGTATTTACGCCACGCCGTAACCATGACAACGGCGATTTGCGACCGGCGGCTGGAAATTGGACCCGAAGAAACATGCTTGGGACCGACGAATACTTCGTTAATTGT
>JAWQRJ010000300.1:0-22960 GCA_033557515.1 Diorygopyx duplodentatus
TGAAACATGGAACATCAGCGGTACAAATTAGCGTGACTCTAATGCGCGAGTGGCGATTGATTCTGCTCGTTAGAAAGGGTACTTTACTCTTATGCGTAATAGGGTTCAAATCAATTAGGGGTTGCTAGCATCGAAATAAATCGATTTTTAATTTTTTTTGGTGGTACAAATTAGTACAAATTCAGATCTTGGCATCTGTGCCTTTGGTATTCTTTTTTTCTCTTTTTTTTCTTGTGGTCCTGCTAGCTTAATATTAAGCTAGCAGCGCCACTGTTTTTTTCGAAATGGCACGTGGTACAAAATTATTATTGGTGGTACAAATTAGTACAAAATGGGTACTAAATAATTGAATAGGTCCGGATTGGGTTTGCTGATTTGGTCCTGCTAGCTTAATAGAGGTAAATTTTGGACCGAATGCATTACATTCTCTTTGTGAGGAAAAGCAAAACGTAGCTAGTTGCCATTATCAATAAAACAAATACGGATCAATTGAGAAATTAATTTTCTACAAAAACATAAACATTTCAAAATTATATCTCATTTAGTTATTGTTTTATTTAAAGTGCCGATCAAAAAAGTGGCAATTTCGACGATTCATAAAAATTGCATATAAAAACTATCGTTTTTTTAATAATTATGTGTATTATTTTTTGAGACATTCAACAAAATAATGAGCGGTGCATTGTCGTCTTCTATTGCACATATCGTATGCTTTTATAAACGGATACTATTAAATAATTCGAAATAAGTTATTTAAACGCCGGTATAAATGTTGTAAGAAAGAATTAATTATAATCATTTAAAGATTGAATGCGCTGCAGATGTATTGCGGGACAAAGTGACGTACGGTGACTATTTAAACGAAGCGGAAAACTACTTTAACGGGGCCTTTCATAAGTATGGGAAGAAATGTATTAAGATATTTTGTTGCTTTTAAGATCGATAAAAATATTTATACGAAATTAGTGCGAAATTGTGAAACAACAGAACAAGTACACACATTCAAATGCATGATGTTAGTTAAGATAATTTTAATCTTTTTGGAGCATATATTTTAGTATAGTATATCACAATACAACATTACTACAGATGGTTAAAAAATAGTTAATGATAATAATCTATTTTATTTTGTGTGGAAATATGATTATTAATCATTATTATCATTTATCAATTTCATTTTTTTATCATATTATTAATTTTTTATCATATTATCAATTATCATTATTAATCATTGGCCATATCAGATAGATCCTCATCATTACTGTCAGTTACTACAGAATCGTTCTCATTTAAATTGATGATTAAGGGTTCTATCTGCATATCTACAAGGTGGTCTCTTTGCCTGTACATATCCTCAACTAGTTGGTGTGCTCTACACGATTTGTCCAAATCGCGTTAGAAATATTTTGCATGGTTTCCTGACATAAACGTAAAATATCATTAACCTTAAAGTGGAATCTAATAATATTTTGACTGTATGTTCGATATAACCCCCTATTAAATCGATGTCTTGATTGACAAAAAAGGAAGGACGACTGACAAGTGATTGTAACAGTGGTTGTAAATTTAACACACGCAGGTCGTGGTGGTACTACAGCTATCTTTAAAGTCCTGTATTATTTGTTGTTTGGAGTACCTATTTAGTCTTTTTCTCAAGCCATTGAATACCATTTCTTATATGAAAATAATTACATGAACTTTAATCAGAATGCTGCTGATGTGAGAAAACTATATATAACAGCATCTTAATGAACTGTAGTTGTTAAGTAATTTAGTGCAGATGACGAAATACATGTATATGAAATGTATGTCTTTTGTGATATATTTTAGGTATAAAATTGTACAATAGCTATTAACATTTAATTTTTAAAGTAGTGAAAGTAGTACATTCGGTCCTAGATTTTGATATAACTTGACGAATTGGGCTATTCCAAGACTAATGGTACCATTTTGGGTCATTGGTCTGCCCATGTGTTCGTCTTTCCGAGTTGATGTCAGTCTGTAGTCAACACTTCGGCAATTTTTAATTATTCTAGGAAATAAATATTGCATGGCTTCAGTTCAAGTTTCTTCTAGAAGTATTTTCTCTGGGGTGTCTCTCTGGATTGTCTCTCATGGTGTCCCATTTCTTCTAAATATTTCTTAAACGGAACAGCCTGTATATCATTACATTTTTGGGTTCCTCATACAATTTATGACCTATTTTATTCAACATACATTTATGTAAAGGCACCTTTTAAGAGTCATTGGACATTTTTATAGTAGCAACCCCTAGTAATTTTTGATCGATTTTATACTGTCCCTAACAACCTAACAACCTGACTTTGTCAAGTGTCAAATTTCGATGCGTTTACCTTACGTATAGTACGTAAAGAGTAAATTAAATAGAAGCGGAATCGTCTGCCACACATTACAATAGCTATACGAACTATATCGGCTCACGGAATTCCGGAAGTCGAATTCCGAAGTCCGGAAATGGCATTTTGAATTTACGTAAATTTTGGTGCGTTCCATCTTGCGTATAACCCATAAAGAGTATCATAGATAGAATCATCTACCGCGCACTCCCGTAGCAATTTGGTTTTGATAATTCTCTTTGCAGATAATAAATATACTTTTTGTAAACAATAAAATATGGTCAACGACTCCTAAACGGTGTTACAAACCAATGATAATTAATTACGCTTAGGATACTATAATTCGTCAACATATATGAAACTCTTACCATCAAAATTGCTACATTGGACAAATGTGTATTAATATCAAATCAATTATTTAGATTCAGAGTCATGTTCATTTATATTTGACGGTTCCGCTATAATTGTTAACTTCCAATATAGAGTAGTAGTGAAAGAATACAACAGATAGGAACATGTAGGGGCTGAGGCGGTTAAAGGTGCGGAAGTGGTGCAAATAGCAATACTTATTTCTGAAGATGCTTGCGTTGAGTTATATTTCATATTCTCCTTATATGAAAATTTCATACAGAAATTCTAATAAGCAAGAACGGTGTTTGTTACGAAAAAAAATTTCAACACTACAAATCATTTACAATGAGGAACTATAAAGAGTATACTGTACGTAATAATATATAAATACCCTCAAATAATGCATAAATTGCGGCTTTGACTTTTGACTTTTGTCTTACGACTTTTGTCTCTGGTTTGCAAAACACTCTTTAGTGAAGTAGCACCAGCTACAAAAATTCAATGTTCTATGGCTTCTTCGCCATACTGATGAGAACCAAATACTTCGAAAACGGTTCAGCGGCAACGGCGTTCAACATCTTACCCAGTGATTAAAGGCCCATTTTGCGATTGTCCTCCAAATGATTCTGAAAGCTCCTTTGAAAACCCCGGTCGAAATGCGGCTAAAATTTCTAACTTTGCAAACGGCTTTGAGCGTGTTGGGATCCGTTCGAACGAAAAGACTTCGCAAACAAAACTGTTATTATGTTGCTTCTTTGTTTCGGCTTCTATTGGCGTCTTCAGTAGAGGAAATCATCGTGTTAGTTATAATACTAACCGAACCTCTAGACAAGGTGGAAATGGTTAAGAACTCTTGGTTACCTGCAAACTGTTTTTTTTTCAAAATGATAATGCAACTGCTCGTACACCCCTCGCAACACGTTTACTTCTGCAGGAATATTTTATTTACAGAGTAATTGGTAGACAAAGTTAGCCACCAAGATCCCCTAACCTTACACCTTTAGACTATTTCCTTTTTGGCTATCTAAAAAATAAGATATTTTTTAAACAAAACTTAATTAAAGACCTAAATTCCTCTTTCAGGAAGTAAATAACCAGGTCGAAATTAAAGTTTCTCCGAAATGTCATCAATGTAGAATCATTTCAGTAAAGTTCCAGCTTTATTGGACGGTTTGTTTTGTTCTTCACAGGACAAGCTACACATTTTTTTAAAATCGCTTTGTGACTTTTAACCCCCTTTTAACAGAATATTACGTTTATTTAAGTCACTCCAATTTTCGCGCTGTCCTCATATACTGGGCATATCCTCCAAATCATGATAAATATCCACTTCCAGGCTGTGGTTTCCAGTTTCCGTACCAAAAATGAAAACAAAGAACGTTACCTTGACACCACGCGAAGCGCTCGTTATATTAGTAAATTCATTGGCAGTCAGAACGACATCCGCATACTGCTACGTGATATAGCATCGCCCGGAAGTAAGAACTATTCGCTCATAAATTTCAGTTCTCCCCAGAATGTGCAATATATACCTTATTTCACAATAAAATGTTGTCGAATATTTTTTTTCAATATTTAGATTTTAGAAAGTAGAGTTACGGAAAGTACTTTAGCTATCCGAATAAACAAGAAGAAAATTATAATTAAAACTTTGAAAACCAAAATTGATTATATGTCTATAGAAAGTTGTTTAAATTTAGCCTTAATTTCCTAGCGATTACCTTGCTAAGAAAATCCTGTGGCACATTCGGTCTGTCAATACGATGTAGAATAAGGTCAATTTAGATGTTTGCTAGACGTAGGTAAGCAACGGACTGTATATTTGTTCGTGGGAAATGACGTTCCAGGAAACCTGTAGATAATGTTTACAAAACTTCTAATACCGGATCGCGAGACCTGTTTTGATGTTTAAATTAAGACCGTAAAATAGTATATAATTCTGGACTAGCTAGTTGGTTTATTTGATCAATAAATGAGTTAATAATTAAGAATATGTTACCTTCAGTCAAGGTATGAAATTACGTAGCGCGCAGAATTAATAAAAATACTGGAGCAACTCAAAGGACAATAGTTAGTGGACGTAAAGTGAGAACGATACCTTGGAATAAGTGTAGCCCTACTTTACAGGATGGGACAAGGGATGGAGTAAGAGTATGTTTTGGATTGGTAGTTAGCGCTACGGCTAAATGAACGAGTCGATTATTAAAAAGAACGCTGCGGCATGTCGGTCGTATGCAACTTATGAGATAACTTGTTAGTCAAGAATAAAGTGAGTAAAGTTGCAAGTTCGAAAAATCTACCAGTGGTAAAGATAAAAAGGAAGCAACAAGGAAGCAAGTTTGTTGGCAGCGTTGAAAAACTAAAAATGGTACGTTTGTATAGCAGCCTTGCGTTGACCATTGTCACATCGAGTAAACGATAAAAAAATACGTAGATACCGCTTTTTATTTACTTAACTACTGTTGCCTAACTACTGTTACCAATTTGTACATTTGTCCCGGCCTAGCCATTAACAGTTGGAGTTAAACCTCATTGCACATGCATCAAATGTACCTATTATTCGTTTACATCTGCTTCTTGTTATCACTCTAAGTCACTGGCATTGGCACACCAGTGACCCTATTGTCACTGTTGGGAACAAATTGATTAGGAAAGTATTGGACCATATCGTGTCCAATGCGTATACAGTGCAAATATCCTCAATCTGATTTCTCATCAGAATTTAATTTCTCAATACGATAGCAAAGTAGTAGATTTGCTGTTTTGCAGAAAAGTTGTAGCAAATATTTGACCAGAACGTTTCCATGTTCCGGCTGGAGAAAAATACTAATAAAAGAAGCAATAATCATCGCTGGAAAATAATGCGTTCGCTCATGAGGTAATATATTTAAGTTTTAATAAGCTGCAATAATTTTGCACGACATTTTCTCGCAGCAGACACGTATTAAAATTTTCTGCATTGTAACTATGCCATAAGTTATAAAGTAATTGCCCAGCACCGTTCCAAAAGGGCCGTAGTAATTCATAAAATGTGAACTACAAAATACACCCAAGAGAAAAATTACCCACCAAATGCAATTGTGCCAACAAGAACTCTATGCCATGTTTCTCTTATATCGATCTAGCGTTATACATTCTATAGCCTCGCGAATAAATACTACCAGATCGTCCCTACGGCAATAAGTTTGATTCACTGTACCTCGACAAAAATTAAACAGTAAGAGAATTAAACAATTAGAGACTGTTTTAATTATATTCGTAAATAAAGTTTATAATATGGTATGAAACTTTCCACATCCACGTTTAAGGTTAGTCAATTAATAGGATTTAAATAAAAAGGATTGAAAAGTACAGAATTTTTTTTGCAGAATAATTGTCTAAAGCTTCCTTCTATGGACCGAAAGGCTTTTGCAGCATTACAAAGGGGAGCAATATAGGTAAGGTACAAGATTTGGAGAGAAAAAACATCTTATTAGAGAAACAACTCTAAGGGCACCGAAAAGGTTTGTTCTCTTCCCATCCCGCAGAACCAAACTGTATCTTTAACTGCGAGAGGAAATCCCAAGGATAATAACAAAGGTCTTCTCACAATGATGCTGCACACAAAACACAAAGATAAAATGCCCAGGCAAAGCCGAAATAGAGCTTTAAGGACCAGTGCTCCTTCTTTCAAAAGCTATTGGAGACTTTGCTAAGAGTACGGCTATCTAGGGCTTTATTTCTATATAGGACCTTTATTTCAAAAGATCTATTTAGGTCGAAGTAAATCGAAAGGTATTAGTAGTTAAATTTAAGTAACGTTTATTCTTATTACCTAACATTGGAAGTTGTTTTCTTTTGCAATTTTTACAAAAACTGCAAAGAGAAATAATAGGAAAATTACTTTTTGAACATATTTATTGAATTTTTTTAATGAAAACGAAGGTACGGTCTCTGGGGAATGTGAAAAAGCAGCTACTTACATGGTGAACATTACTATAACTATGACTGTAACCCTCAATAAAGCAATAAACAAATAGGTGAAAGAAAACCCACCGTCCTTTAGCTCTAAACTTTCAAGTTTAATTCAATCCTTCGTCAAGTGGTAAAAATAGAATAACCTTGTTGAATTTCAGACCAAAACGGATGGTAAGTAAGCTAGTTTTACATAGCCAAGGGAAATTTCCAGAAATTGACTTCAGATATAGAGAAAACACATTAGAAATTGGAGAATAGCACAAAACAGAGTTTTGGCGAAATTTTGACGATTTTTTTGTGATATTACCTCTAACAATTAACCTAAAAAGAGGTTATTACACATAGTAAATAGCAAATATCCCCTCACCTACAAAAATTACAGAGATAAGCGAAGTTGACATCTTTCAACAATATAAGCGAGGCATATTTGACTAAAATTCCTATGCTCAGTTTTTTCTTCAATGTTCTGCTTCCAACACAAAAGTATGAAAATAACTGTTATTTGATACTCCGATGAATAGTCCTGCGTCGCTACTTTGATTATACAGGTAGTCCCGTAATTAATTAACAATGGTTAATGGGAATAGCTCACATAAACGTAGTGTTTGAACAAAATATGTTTTAACAAAACGTTGCTCATTTTCAAAAAACAAGTTTTGGTCGTATCAAATCACAAAGACAAATGCCATATATATCTATGGTGACAATAATAAGTAAAATAAGAAAATATCACATTCGTACTGAGCGTTCAATTTTTTTTTTTCATAAATCCATCTGTATCTCTGGGTACTGCATAAAAAACGATGGAATGGAAATTAGCATAGTTTAAATACTTTGTAAAGACATATTAATTTCAAATGTTGTATTTCGATGAGAACTATTTCCCATTAATCATTCCCAATTTATTCCATATTTGTATATTTCACAGCATCTAATTGATGTACTCTAAATTATGCTTAAATTGAGCATTAAACAAGATTTGCATTTATAGACACACCAAACACAGAAATAAAACAGAAAATAACACAGCACCAAATTCAATGAATAGTCACAACATCGGTAATTAATAGATTATACATGATTGAGACATGTTGCCAATACTGTTTATTTATAACGTTGGTATAAATCTTAAATAATTGAAATGCATGACATTCCATTAAGTTTAAGTTTAACTTTAGAAGCCGAATTTTATGGAGTTAAAAATAATTTAGTTTATAATAATAATTTAATTACTTTTGTTTATAGTCAAACCACCACTAGTGCTAAATCTGGCCTTTAGCTTGACTTCTTACTTCCTTTTCATAAAACTATCCATCACACGGTAGGACTTTCACTTTTTCATTTCATTCTTTGTTATCATATTATGTTGTTACGTTTATCCTTTTGTTTTGTCATCTCCACTTATTGTCCACATGATCATCCGCATAAATAGTTTTAGTTATTTTTTCTCAAAATGTAGTTTTCCTTCTATAATTTTAATCACCGAAAGAATATGTTCTTTAGGCCAGCAAATTCTGAAAGTAGATACCAAAATAGAATACTGGAAGGTAAGTTTTTGACACTGTGTAGAACAACTTTCAAAGGTATTCCAGAAATCCTGTGATAGTTCTGTATAATTTAAAAGAAAATGCTGTTTTATTTTGTCACGTGGCCCACAGATGCCCACAAATTTCACATTGCCCTTCTTGATTTTTCATTGCGAAATAGATTTCTGTATGATAGCAATGATGTCAACAACAAACCGCTACAATCTTGAGGCGCGCTGGATGCAAACATGATGCGAACGGAGTGTCAGATCGAACACACTTTTAGTCAGAACCTTAAACTATAAATTGATATACTCCTTAAATTGGTCAATTTTCAGCACATTTAAATAATCATTTAATTGCTGTATAACGATTATGCTAAATTAGTCTTACGCAATCAGTTGATATGCTTATATAAGTATTTTTGTAGTTCTCGCTGATCCCTGGCGAAAATGAAATTGAACGTCAAAATCGTTGGAAATACAGGAAGTGGACAGAAAAATCTGAACTTGAGTTTGTGCATTGCCATCAAAACCTAATAAACAATACCTTTTCTTACCATCAACGGGCAGATAGGCTCATTCTTCTTTTTTTAACTTTTAAACCAATCCAAAATAAATACTTTCACAACCACTAACTTAATATTGACGTAAAATAATAGATATCAATATTAACTTGTCTTTATCATACCTGGCGATGCAAAATGTAAATACTACTGAATTTCTGAGCTTAAATCCCCAACTTAGGTTAATTTTTAGAAATGGAATTATCATTTAGTGGCAAACTAGTTCAACTAAACTTTTGAGATTCTATATTGCAATTTATAAACCTTCAAGAGAAAACAACTGCTTGGTTTAAACTTTGCTCTAGTTATTACATTTCTTACATCTATTAATATCTAAGTATACACAACGCAATATTATTTATCTTAGATTACACATTTGTTATGATCCATACAATCGAATTTTCGGAGCATTTTTCTTTCAAATTTGTTTAGTGGTAATTCAATACACAGGTGCACATTTTACCCTACAACCGCAAAACTACAAGATTCCCTAAATTTATTACGCCCTGGTAACGCTTCTCGTTTCTTCAATTTCTTACATTCCTCCGATAAACTAGTAGATGCTTCAATCTTCACCGTTGAATTTTCTGTGTCATCTTTCACTACCTTTTCATTCACAACTGGTAACTTGGTTACCCCTTTGCTTACATCTTTTACTTTGATTGCATCTGTAGGTATAATAGGGGTTACTTTGTCCGCATTCACTTCATGTTCACTTTTACTAGCGGGTGGTGATGATTTTGTCACTGCGTCCACATATACTGTGCTTATTGGTGTACTACTAACGGTTTTCATTTCTTCTGTAGTACTGGCAACGATTGCTGCACTCTCCTTTTCGCTCGTCTCATCATGCTTAGGCTTTTCAATAACATCTGCACTCTTCTTCTCATTTAAAACGCTTCCTTTAGATTCTGTTGCTGAATGTGTGGTACCTACCAATGGTTTTGCTGTTGTTACTGTAGGTGTAGTTACATCTGAGATTTCTTTCTGTCCATCTTTTGCTGCTACTGAAGTTTGTATAGTTGCAGTGGGATATCCGTTTGTTAATGTTACGATAAATATGGTAATCTGAAAAACAGTTTAAGTTAAATTATTACTTGTTCTAGTGAAGCAACTTACGACTAATAGTTTCAACATGGCTTTTGTATTTTCTATGTATGTTCAGTGCTCATAAGACAAAATGAGTAATATTTACTACGCCGATATTTATATAATAGAAATATTGTGATAACTTTGTTAATTAGATAATTACAGGTATTAATAAAAGACGCAAGATACTGGTGCCGGTTATATAAAGAATTACAACACGACACCGTGAGATCGGCATTTTAGAAAGTTGGCAGTTTATAAAGTGTTAAATCTCGTGAAGGATGTAAGCTTGAAAGTGTTTATTTATACGATATAAACTTGACCGATAGAAAAGAGTTGTATAGAATAATTAACAAATATTAATGGGTACGATAATAATTATCAACAGATTAAATTGTCAAAACTTGGCTTACAGTTATTCCCTGCTAAAGCATGAAGCTTTGGCAGGAAATAACTGTAATCCTGATAATTTATACTTGAAAATATTTTGCAAGTTAGAGAAATTGTTAAAATATTGCAGAAATGTTACAAAGTTTGTGCTATCCCAATACTGTTTCGACCATGTTCCTGCAGTTATTCTAGATTTTATAGTCTCACTATTATAAAGGCTACGAGAATAACAATTGAATACGTAATGGTATTTTTTGTAATTAAATCTGGAGCAAAAATATCCTAACAATGATAAACATGGTTATCGAAACCCAATAAAATACAATCTAAAACAAAAGTGCAGTTTAGATTCAAATTTTGTGCTGCATCAAATAGGTCCGAACAGAACAGCAGGGCTAAAGAGATTAGATATCATTCTGGTTTGCAGCTATTATACTGTCTACTGTCTACTGATCTCCATAAGAATGTGTTACATTGAAAAAGATTATTATTATTATTATTTGCTGCAATACTTCTTTTTAGTGTGCATGTGCTGATTGTCTCGCAATCGAGCTTTTAAATGGGAAAGGATTCTATTAATAAACCTACAAATCAAAAAATAATTCCACCTATAAATTTATTGCTTAATACAATATAGGTAATATATGTATTTCACTTTATAGCCCAATATATCCGCTATAATAGATTCAGGGTTATATAAAGCGTTAAGAGCTTCTGATTTATTTCCCCATTACGTTAATTCACTATACAGCTTCCCGGTAAGGTATTGATATTAATTTTACGATTGAACCCATTATTTTTATTCTGCTTAATACAATCATGAAAAACATCGACATTCGTTGGGTTGAACATTCATATCTAAGTTTCCTTCTAAAACCTTCTATGGAGACATTATACTCCGCATCTCACAAAATTTCTAAAAATCTGTTATAATATAGTGCGAATATTCTTCACACCACAAATATTACTGCTCTAATGTCTATAAATTAAGCGTAAAATTTCTAATACGCTAACGGCAAGTATTTAAAGGTATCTATCAAATAACTGTACAATATCATTGTCTACACATCAACAGGTCATTAAAGAACCGGATTTCTCCTACAGTTACAACTTATTTCCTTGCACAACTGGTTTGGCTGATTTCACCTGCAACTTGTATGCTCACATCGAATCTGTCTTTCATAGATAACACCCGTTGTTTTTATTCGACCAACAAGCAATAACGCAATGGAGAAATTGTTACTTTCCGTAAGTCGTCATTAAGTTGTTCGGGTTATACGTCACTCTAATGTGTTTCATTTGTTTTCTTAGTGCACTTTTCTTGCATTGGTCGTCCTGGTTAACAGCGGTGTAGTAGAACAGACACCTACAGCAGCAAATCCAACCACAACGACATCAAAACCCACCGAAGGAACCACAAGAACCGTTCATTTGGTCCTTGGATCAACTGAACGTACCATAAGTTTATCGGATGCAGAGTGTAAGGTAATGGAGGAATTCTTTAGCAAACATGCCGGAGCAAGAAAGCAGAGGGACATAACAGAGAAGTTTAGAAAGGCCTGTTCATTTGGTGCATTGGGTTAAAAATTTATTATTTACAATATGTTTTATATGTTTTGTCGCTTACTATGTCAATTGTATGAAACTGTAAATAAAATTTAAAACGAGGGGGTACGAAATTATTAATTAAGTGAAATTTCTATAAATAAAAATAGTGCTTTATGAGAATATTAACACTAATCTAATAATTCGCGAAAAATTGGAGCACAAAAGCAATTAACAGGATGTTGCCAAAAATAAGCTAGTGGAATAGAATACTCGAAGACGTAGAAGCTGTTATTGGGTAAGGTAAGCTATGGTATCCTTCCAAATTAATTATTTAATTAATCCGTCTATAGTAATATAATTGTTTAGACGTTTTGTCCATGCAATATTTCACTGTGTATTGTCAATTTCTTTAAAAGTTTAAAAACAATATGTTAAGCATATAACAATATGTTTATGTAAGGCTATGATAAACTAACTTAATAATAATCTTAAAGCCTGACGAATCATGCGTAGATTGCAGAAATATCACGTATATGTATACAGGGTCCGGCACGATGAGGGTTCATAGAAAGATATGGAGAATCAGGTAAATTAGAACATTGAAAGTTTGGGATTATTGGTTTTTGAGTACGGCAGTCTTAACTAAAATGTTTTCAACTTTTGATCTCTTTCGGTTATACCGGAAGTGGTATTCAACTTGCTTATTTCTAATGGATCACACTGTATTTTATTACATTTTGAATTCTACGTTAAAATTTAAAGCAACTTTGTGTTACATTCCCTATACTGAACATTAACAGTTCCTGAGATATGTCGGTTTTAACAAACAAAGTGACAGTGACTCTTTTAAATGACGTGTAAAACAATAAGTACTGCAAATAAAGAAATTTATTTGGCCACGTTAAAAAGATGGCAAACCTTTATTGGAAAGTTTGTTGAATTTTTTTTAAATATTTTACAGTTTGTTCAAAATATTTATTTAAATACGACGTTATAAAAATTAGCAAATGTAATTTTTTTAAATGAAAACCTTATTATTTCTATACATGTTTGAATTCTTCTGAACAAATGATATTAACTTCCTGTAGAATATCCTATACCTAAAATGCTTTGTTATTGGAATAAATCAGTTTAAAGAAAATGTATCCGTATAAGTAGTTATTAATAATTCCAAATCTAGAGTGCTTTGAAACAGCCAACTCAATGTTAGTCTATTTGACAGTTAAACTCACTCTGTGTACGTGTATCATTATTGTTATTGAAATAAGTTAGTTTTTGTTGTAAAATGTCGCGATTAGGATTGTCTGATGAAGATTTTTTAAATTTACTAATCATTTATGGAGAATGTAACAGAATAATTGAAAGAACGTGTCGTGTGTGTATACTCTGAAAGATATCCATATCGTCCAAATCCAACCAAAGACATATTGCGTAGGCTTCTAAGAAATTGCAAGGAATATGATTCCTTTTTGCCAAATGTTTCAAAAAACAAGCCATTACTTGATGATACAGAAACAGGATACAGAAATTTTGGTCTTGGCATACTTTACTGCATATCGCAATAATTCAAATAAAGATGCCGAAATTGCTCTGAGACTTTCAACCCGAACAATACATAGAATTTTAGAAAAATATAAATGGATACTATTCAAATATCAGCAAGTACAAAATTTGAAGGATGAAAATTTATCTGCTCGAATTGGATTTTGCGAATGGTTTTTATTAAAAACGCAAGGGAATGATAATTTTACTAAGGATGTGATATGGACTGATAAGGCAAAATTTTGTAGATGTGGCCTTTATAACAGGCATAGTAGTCATCTTTGGGCTTCAGAAAATCCGAGAGTTGTTCGAGAACGCAATTTCCAAAATTCTTGGAGTTTTAATGTATTTTGTGGCATAAAAAACGTAAAAAAATTTGTGTATGTTTTTATGATCAAAACTTAAATTCGGAGGGGTATGCAGACATATCGTGAAATGTTGTAGGAGAAACATTGCCACATCTTCTAGAAGAAGAGATGAATCTCTTCTTCATTATCAAATGGATAGTGCTCCTCCCCATAGGACAATGGCCGTTTCATCTGTATTAGATGATATAATTGAAGATAGGTGAATCGCTAATAATGGTATATACAAGTAATAATGTTTGGGGATACATTAAAAATAAGGTATATGCAGATCCTGTTACAATCAGGAATAATATGCAGTATAGAGTCCGCACTGTTTTTAATAATATTAGTGGCAATTCCATCACTTTGACAACAAACAGATGCCTTCTCAAAAGAATTACTTTGTGTTTTGGGGGAAAATGGTAGCGTTTTTGAACACTTTCTTTAATTAAAAAATAAAACGATTATACACTTTATTCGGTCGTATTTTGATACGTTTTCTTTTTAGTTTGGCGTTACAAGTAACAAGATTTGATCAGTTGAATTTCTATTTGTGTTTATTTGTTAGAATTAAAAATATGTTTTGTTCTTTTAAGTCGCTTTAAATTTACAATTATTAATTAAAATTTTAACACATTTTCTTTAAACTGATTTATCCCAATAACAAAGCATTTTAGGTATAGGATATTCTACAGAAAGTTAATATCATTTGTCTAGAAGAATTCAAAAATGTATAGAAATAATGTTTTCGTTTAAAAAAAAATTAAAAAAACACCCTGTAAAATATTTAAAAAAATTCAACTTTTAAATCCAAAATCCAAAATTTAAGAATAAATTGTATCACTTTCTTAGACGAAGCAAAAACGATAGCACGTAATTTGAATATTTCAGAACATTTTCCGGAAAAAAGAATCCGAAAAAGATTTTTTTTCGAAATGGCAGAAGATGAAGTTATAGAAAATCCGGTAGAGGAATTTAGATGTTACTTTTTCAACGTTGTAATTGATACTACTATATTACAAATTGAAGAAAGATTTAAGAGTGTGCCCATTGTTATTTCAAATTGATTACCGATTTAAAAACGTTAGAAAAATGTTCCAAAGAATGTATAAAATTTTATTGCACAGATATAGATGACAACTTAATCCAAGAAATTAAAGTGGTGTAAATAACACACAAGATATATTGCAATACATACTAAATAATAATTATAATTATCTATCTTTCCAAATGTACTAACTGTGTTAACAATTTTCTTTACATTGTCAGTTAATGTAGCAAATGCAGAGCGCTCTTTTGGCAAATTAAAATTAATAAACAGTTATTATCTTCGGTGAAATATGTGTGCAGAACGTTTAAATGCAGCAAGTGCATATTAAGCATCGAAAAAGAAATTGCAAAAAATTATGATTTTTCTGGAATAATTAATGTAATAGCAAAAACGACATTACAAATTGAATAAATAAAATATGTTTGCATGTTTTTGTTTATTTGAAAAAATTGGTGCCACGAATGGCTTCTCGCACCCGGGCCCCCTTATAATAGAGAAGGCCAACCCTGCAGGTAGGTAACTTAATGCTTTGTAATGCGAAATGTTTACGATGTGAACATTGATATTTTGGAAATTACAATCCTGGATAAATTGATCTTTTCAAAATGTTTTATTTTCATAATCAGTAGTATTATCTTTGTTCAAATTGCATTCTATTTCTAATGTATCCAAGTATTGTTATTATTTCTAACTGTTTTAGGAAACACTCTTTGTTATGATTTAACAATGTCTGGAGTAAACTGAACATATTGAACATAAACTGAACGTATCTGGATAGAGATACGGAATTAATGTTTGATATTTTGCAAAAAGTGCATGTTTTTGGGAAAACTCAAAATCTAAGCTAACTGTGCCAGTTCGCCAATGTACAATTAATTCCTAAGGACGCTACTATTCATGTCTTTGTTGGATGAGATGAGTCGACAGCGTCGACAGATCCTTGGCGGCAGTTTAGAGGTCACACCGGAACGTTGACCAAATTCTTTATCCCGTTTCCGAGTGCTCCAAGATGTTTGCTTCCTCTGTCGCCCACGTTTAGCGTCCTTCCATCTAGAAATATACGTACGTCGAGTCGCGTCCCTCCCCATATCACGCGGCTACCACAAAGCGTTCCTTCCTAGAACGGCCACGTAACTAACTATGTATGAATAAATGCCATTAGGGCCCCAATGTAGGTGAGATCATCGTAATAAGTTTACGGAACATATGCCGCGAGTATGGATAGCATTTCGATCAGGGCCAACTTTGGACGACGGCCCGCCCTGATGCAACAATCTCTTGCGTGCCCTTTTTCATTATTTGGCATTAATTAAGGACTGTATACGTATTAGTATTCAAAATCCCCACCGAAAGAGGAGGCCTTGCTAAACACAACCTACGTGTTGAGTACCTGAAGAATCCAAAACGAAACGTTGCCAACAGGTAACGAACTGGTAAAGTCAAATTTATTTTTAGAGTATATTTCCAGTTATAGCTTGGCTTAAATAGGAGGTTTGTTCGTACAAATCTGACGCTTACTGGCACTTGGTATAAATAATTTCCAAAAATGTTACACCACCACATTTCTGGAAATTTACCAAAACGACGTTCTAGTAATTCTGATTCACTTGAAATCTAGTCTAATTCGACTTTTTAGCCAGTCTAAATTGACACACATCCTCTCACAAATTATACGGGATACTCATCCTCATAGACTACGTAAATGTGACGCCTGTAAGCTATAATCGTGTTATGTACGTAATATTTTCTGCACAACCCATCCTCTATCTCTTAAGAGACACCAGATAATCTTTCTTCTCTTTATAATTAGTCGTGTAATTGAAGATTTGCTATTAATCTACAATTGCACGACTAATTATAAAGAGAAGAAAGATTATCTTTTCATCTTTTTTTTCCAATCTACCCCCTATTTTCGTACGCACTTCACATCTTCCCATTGAGTTTAATTGGTAATTAATTAGTGACGTGCGTTTAATTTGTTGAACGAAATGTAAAGCAGAGATAAAGTAACGCAAAATTTCAATTCAATTCGCCCTGTATTACGGTAAACTGCATGACGTGGCTATTTTATCGTAACGAAGGGATCAATTGATGAGATCAAACAGCTAATTCTCACAATTGAACGGTATTTATAAAAAAATAACGTGTGCGAAGTTACTAAGTGCGCACGAAAAGTATTGTAAGTGGATCAGTGACACGCAACACCATGGTGTATTTATAAATTATAGTGTATTTGTCATTTCTGTTTAATTTGGAGCAATTCTGGGCTGCAACTAAAATGTTTAGGACGTAACAATTTATCCCATAATTTCTTCCTTGCGGAACAATTTCTTTTTGCAGCCTTTCTATGGCAGTGTTTCATGAGTATACTAATTATCAACTATACTAACCACATGTTTACAGCATAAACAAAACTACCCTATTAAAAATGTACTCTTCGCGGATGTTACAGCCGATTTTGATGAAATTTAGCGCGGTGTTTTCTTTTTGTAAAATACATCAGTAACCGTTACCTTAAAAGTCGAAGGTTATTTCAGTCGCTTCTAAAAAAGGTTTAGTATTAGAATTCCCCGTTCTGCGATCCATGTTAAATTTAACTCGTCCGTCTAGTATAAATGTGATGGCTACTTGGCAGGTTGTCGTTTCCAAGTTTACTGGAAAAAGTTTTGTTTCCTTGTGATTGTACGCATCAGTTAAGATTGAAACAAATGAACACTTCATAGACTATAGCTATGGTTGTTTAGGCGAGAGAAAGTCGTGCGAGTGATCCACGCCCACTCAGTTTCTTAACGCCTTCGCAATTTGTAGTATTTTCGCCTTCCAACAAGTAATTCACCTTTGATGCATGATTCATGAGGTTTTCAGATATTTTTAAAAGATAAATGCAGCTAAATCCTCAACGATGAGACGCAATAAAATAAATTATTGATAGCTATTTAATTTCCGGAAGCAACACACGAACATGACCAGGCATGACATCAAGCGTTTCATGGCAAAATTGTTAGTCAATTTCATAGTCTAAATTTTGAATGATAATGAAGAACGTTTGACTGTTACGGAAGTGTGGCTGACGTAACCACCGGAACTCTTTTGTGCAGATCGCATGTTAAAACCATTCAGAAACGCGTTTTTCAGAAACAGTTTCGCGATATGATACGCAATTACGTAAACGTAATAGGTACCCATTGTGAGTTTTACACGAGGCTTTTAATACTTCGCGTTTCGTTAAAACACGAAGAATTGTAAAATTGCAAAGCAAGCCGATTTTCGTCGTATGCTTCGCTAGGAATTTTAGTTTTTGTACTACGTAGCATCTGAAAGCGATGATTTGTCACGTTTCGCAAAATTTTCAAAGTGTACCACCGGGTACGTATTCCGCGGCCCTGCGCAGTTGCGAACTCTTCGGAATGCTATTCTTATTTTACATGGCGGTGACATGTGGCCCTCCAGTCCGATACTGCAATAACAATTAAAGGTAATCGGTTTAGGCGCACGTCGCGATAATTAGAGATAAGGAGCGGAGTAGGGTTTTGGATATAATTGGTGTAGTACACCGGTTCCTAACGTAGTATTTGCTCTTGCGCAATTTCTAAAGTTAGTGCTTGGCGTTCCTCACCGACTACAACCACGTGCGTTCGAGATAGGAACCGTACAAATCGATCGGTGTCGCACAGTTTTCGTGTTGCCCAGTGCCGAAACGCGAACCGTTCGTTCCGCTATAGTCTACCTCATACAGACCTCACAAAAAAACGCTTCTTTTATCCGACTTTTCAATATGAGTGTGTTAAATTTATTGTGCAACTATAATGGGTACGTATCAATCGATAGTTTTCTCGGTATTTCCCGCCTAATTCCATGCCGGCTGTATTGATCGCGTCGTACTCAATTTTTGCACCAAATTTTAACGCCCTGTTGGAATTCGATAGTTCTATTTTTGTACTTCTATAAAAAGATTCTGTATTTGCACGTATCTGGTCTTATTTTAATAAAACCAGATACATGCAATGTATCCATTAAATTAATACATATACAATCAATAAATCCTTTCCTGATTCTTTACTTTATTGCTTTTTTCTAATTTTAGATCACCATCATCCAACATGATGAACCAGCAGGGTCAATAGCAAAAACTTTAAACAACTGTTGCGACCATTTCCACTTAACATCTCCTAACTTATTGAACATAATGTTAGAACCGTACTCGGCAACGTTGTATTGGATCGTTATCGTTGGCTTTGCAATAGCCTTCGCCCTTGCTTTCGGAATTGGAGCAAATGATGTCGCAAACTCCTTCGGTACGAGCGTGGGCTCCAAAGTGCTCACGCTCATGCAAGCTTGTATACTTGCAACGATATTTGAGATTGCAGGATCTGTACTTATTGGTAAGTATCAAAAATATTTCAACATTAATTACATCCAATTTATCAATCATGTGGCTTCCATGGGAATTACTAAACTTACTGGAAACAATGTGATTCACAGTTGTTTACAAAATGATTTATATTCAGTTTATGCCTTTATAACGTTCAATTATCATAATCTCACGTTATTTCTCAATATATGCGAGGTATTCCAGTTATTCCAAGTATTCTGAAAATGTGATAAATTCAAACAACTTCTAATCTATTTTTGATTGTCATGCAGCATTTTTTATTTATAGTATGTATATTTAATTATTAAAATTGGTCTGCTCAACAAGATAAATAATAAGTATTTTTTAGCCTTTCTTTGACATTTTGACAAACGAATATCTGAAACAAAAACAAGTTATTAATTGATATCCAAACCGGAATTATGTGTTGAACTTTTGTAGATTGATGTGAACAATAATTGCGTTCCATTTATATAACGAACAAACATATTATTCGTGAATTGCGCTGTTTACATTAATTTTGGAGTAAATTTAAGTTATCATATCTTTTGTGTTTAAGAATACAGTTCAGAAAGTAGAGATGATTTTTGATTTATATTTATTAAATGAGAGCAGTTAAAGAATCATAAATTAGAAACTATATATTTGAATGTTCCATCTTGCAAATGTGGTGAAATAGAAAGAAAGAGTTTTAAACTTCTTTTATTTGCTTTATTTATTTAATGTACCGTAAGATACCGGTTTCAGTCCGTGGACCATCATCAGTCTTAATCTAAAAAGGGAGGCACATTAAAATTTAAAAATGAAATTACAGTGTACTCTCTTTTAAACGGACACCTGCGGTCGCCGCAAATTTGTCCGCTTAATAGAAGTGCCCGCTTAAGAGGTAAATAACCTTTAACTATGTGATAGTTTCCGTTCCCAAGAATTTGTCCGCTTACAAGGGGTGTCCGCCTATGAGAGATATCCGCAAAGAGAGAGTACACAGTACATGAAATTTTTTTTTTAGAAAGTTAAAAAATTAAATAGTTAAAAAATGTGTGCTTAATTTTTAAACTGTCAATAAAAAGTGCTTAAGAATTCACCAATGTATCAACCGTTTCTTTAAACAGTTCATTAAGTTATTTGTTTGGGCATTCTCACTTCTAGTTTGCTCCAACTATTACAAATTTCAAGCATTAATTGGCACAAAAACAATAAAATGCAGCAAGTTAACTTATTATTCGTTTATAGGAACTGATATTCGTTCATTTGGTCTATCATATTAAATGATTTTGTTTACTATTTTATTTGTATTTTATCAGTAAGCTGACTTTGCAAGTGTTATTTCTTTCTTTGAGTAAGTATACTACTACCTCTGTCCGAAAATAGTTGCTACAGTTTAATTTGACATCCAGATTATGGGAATAGGCAACTTAATTAACTTCTCTTGACATAGTTATCAGATGTGTTAAGAATCTAAGTGTGTCATGGCCAAACTTTGTTTAAACTCGTTGGGCTTTTGTTTTACGCTGCTGCTGCATTTCTATGTTTATACAAGTCCGTAGCAATTCTGTGATGAGAAATTCTCCTAAACATAAACCGTCCTATTATTCTTATCCTCTACCATTCTATACTGTAAGATTAATAAAAGGAAAAACAGAAAATCTACAGAGAATTTAGACTGTGAATCTGAAACAAAGAAAAGATTCCATCAAATTAATAAAACCATCCAAAATCTCATTAAAGAGCACAAAACATCAAATTACTTGGCGGCTTGTAACAAAATTAAAGGAAGGAAATATTGGTCTGAAATAAGAAAACTCTCAAAATACAAGAAAAATAGCGCAATGACACTGATACATTAAACATCATGGATGAAGATATAGCTGGAATTCACGCTAATTACCTTAACAAGACATTTTCACCGTCGGTCAACGACAATATCGAAGAGCAGATGTCGGAACGAGGAGACCAATGGTTGGAAAGCTTTATTGGTGAAACATATATCATGCCTGATGATCTGATGATAAATGAAGACGAATACTGGACAACGTTGGCGAGGGGAAGGAACACTTCGGCTGGATATTATCAGATAAACAGGAAATTTCTAAGACAACTGGAATATGACATTCATAAGTTTATTCTCCAAATATATAACTTCTGCCTAAGTAACCAGTATTTCCCGGCGGAATGGAAAAAAGGTATTGTGGTATGCGTTCCAAAAAAAGGCAGCGATGCATCTAGACCAGAGGGATATCGGCCAATAACTCTATTGCCAGTTTTGGGAAAGACTTTTGACGGCCATATAAAAAACAAACTAATGTCACTACACAGACTCAATCCCAAAACATCAATTTGGGTTCAGGCCTGGCACTTCGACAACTCTTCCGTTGGCAATATTAACATCCAACATATTTACAAAAAGAAAAATTACTGCTAAAGAAAAAATCGGCGATAATCTTTATCGACGTTAAGAAAGCCTTCGATTTAGTGTGGCAGAGGGGATTGGCGTACAAGCTGGCAGAACTACAAGTACCTTTGGCGCTGGTTAAAATAATTTTCCAATTCCTCGACGGTCAAACGCTGAAAGTAAGAACAAATCAAGCCCTCTCCAATGAGATCTATCCCCAACGGGGAGTACCGCAAGGGTCTCCACTATCACCGACTCTCTACAATGTATATCGTGACATTCTGAGTGGAGACATGATGCTGAATCGTACATTCTTCAATATGCAGGTGATACTGTTTTGGTCGCTCATGAAAAAAGCATGACCACTACAATTCAAACACTTCAACTATTGACAAGTAAGGTAGAGACATGGTTTAAAACATGGAGGATTAAAATAAACCCAACGAAGACGCAATTCCTAATTCCATTTCATCGTATCAAGGACACACAACCAACTGTTAGGATAGATAATGTCGAACTTAAACCACCTCTTTGCTGCAGATACTTAGGAATAGATTTGGACCGAAGCTGAAATTTAACATGCATACAAAAAAAAGTGAAAATGAAAGCTAAACACTTTAGAGTTTTAACATATAACAAAGACAGCATTAGTATGAAATATGTAACATATATACATAAGACCATTTGCAGACCAACCCTAGAATACAGCTCAATACTGACATACAACACCAAATTGCCAACAACGAAAAACTTACAAGTTGGAGAAAGAGAAACGACAGATGCTCAAGATTAAAAGTCAAAATAAAATAGAGTATAGTGGTTGATTGCCAAATTTTACTTACTCATTAAGGAGGAGTCTTTTGTTGTGTGTTTTTGAATTTCCAACTGGTCCAAAAGATTAATCTTCCGTCCTTTTTCGACTTTGTGTAAAATTTTAATGTTTTGGTAGTTTATTTTATGAGGTTTGTAATGTTTAAATAAAGTTTAGCTTTGTTTAGAATTGTGTTCTTGGATGCATTTACCAAGTTTGCACCTGGTTTGCTCTATGTATAACCCTACAGTTATTGGGAATTATTGTGGGAATGTAAGTAGGTTTCCTGTATATATCGAAGGTGGAAAAGTTGTTATTAGTGTTAAGTTGTAGTACCTGGAAGACCGAGCTCGCTCGGGGTTAAAAACATTTAAAAAAAACATTGTTTTCCACCCCTAACAAAGCTCGCCCGGATAGCAATAGACCGAGCTGGTTCATATATGCAACCAAGATTGTCCAAGAGTGTACGACTGGTTGACGAACAGGTCAGTTTGTTTTTTTCCTACAATATTCCAACGCTGATAACAGATTAAAACGAGTTATCCGAACGTCGACACTTACCTCAATCGACTTTTCCAGTTCCCGCAAACATCACCCGCGCTTACGGCTCCGTGCCTTAGACAAAACGTGCAAATATATATATTTATATAGAAACAAGATTA
>JAWQRJ010000301.1:0-22921 GCA_033557515.1 Diorygopyx duplodentatus
GTCTCCAGAGCTCTTCTAGGTTACTGTTCATTATGCTATCTCTGATAACTTTTATGTCTGATTCTACTTTTTCTCTGTATATTTTTGCTATGTTTACTTCCATGAGTTTATACGATTTTGTTACATCCCTTGGTTTGCGGGTGTCTCCCACTGTTTTCAATTTATATCTTGCTTCAGAGCTCTTCCGTATTCTGATTTTTGATATAAACAGGAAATGGTCTGAATAAATTTCTGGTCCTCTTCTCACTCTTGTGTCTCTTACTTCTTTCTTGAAATGCTTATTGACTATTATATAATCTATTACAGATCTTTCACCTCGACTTTTTACTTCCCTCGTATATTTGTGGATGTTTTTGTGGGAATAGAACGTATTTGTCGCTATTAGTTTATTTGTCATGCAGAAATCTATCAGCCTAACTCCATTATTGAAAATCCTTACATTTTCTCGATGTACTCCTATCGTTTTTCCTGTCTTTGCATCCCTTTTTCCCACTCGACTATTCAGATCTCCTATAATAATGAGGCGGCCTACACTTTTCTCTGTAAGCTCCATTAGTTTTTCCCAGAAGTCATCCTTACTTTTTGAAGTGTCATCTTCATTTGGACCGTAGACAATTATTATATTTGTTTGCGTATGTTTTTCTATTTCCATTTCTACTTTGAGTATTCTCTCTGATATAGCCATCTATTTACTAATATACTTTCGGTTTTCTTGGCTTATGATACATCCAACGCCCTCTCTTGCTCTGCAGTTCTGTTCAACTCCACTGTACAGCAACATATGCCCTCCATTTAGTATCCAGAACATCAATTTCGACATTTTCGAACTCTTCAACCAATTCATCCTCCTTTCCTCCTAGACCTCTGACATTCCATGTTCCCACCGTCCAAGTTCTTCCAGTAACTTTCTCTCTCCGCTCGTTTTGCCTTTCGATACCATTATTCACCTTCCTTTTCCTCCCCTACCTATTACCCCCTCCGCTGTCTGTTTCATCAATTCCTTTGTTTTATTTCATCTTTATTCTATTCTTTAATTTAAAAGCTAGAAAACAAAAATATAATTATCACCCCTATCATTGTTATTTGCTGTCACGTCACAATATATTTTTTTTCTTTTTTATGTTGATACAAGCTAAATAGTTGTATTCGTGTTGCAACAGGTTTCCGTGAACCCCCTGATATAGTAAATAAAGTTCCGTGTACATGTTGACAATAGCAGATGGATTACAGCAACCTGAATAAACAGTACATGTAGTATTACCATTTTTTTGTTGCAGATATGGTCTTTTCTATATACTCCTAGTATCGTTTATTTGGTTTCTCTATTTTTTGTCCGTCGGAATAACAAGAGGTGCACCGGAATGGCCTACGCCATGTGCAATGTTAGCTGTGTTTACCGTGATCATAGTATTGCTGACATTGTTGACTTACACAAACTTCTTCGCCGAGAGAATGTCTGCGATTTCTCTGTGCGTTGTACTCGTCTTATGTGCGATACGCGTATTCTTTGTGATACCGGTATATTACGATGGAGCACATAAATTTCCGGTGACCGGAGAAACGGGATACTTCTCGATATGCGCAGAACTTTTATTGTTGATATACGCCCTGTTTCCTCTGCGTTTCTACATCTGCGTCGTCATCACTGTTTCGTATTCGGCCCTCTTCGAAATCGTCACTTGGGTAACAAATCGTGCGGCGTATGATCCGTCTACGGTCACGGTTCGTCTGTTGGTTCACTTTTGCATACATATAATTGGGATGCACATGTTGATAATGAACAATGTCAGGATGAGAAATACGTTTATGAAGGTCGGACAAAGTCTATTGGCGAGACGACAACTCGAATCCGAAAAGAAACTGAAAGAGAACATGATCTTATCGTTGATGCCGCCGAGCGTAGCCAGTTGGTTGATGAACGACGAAAGGAAGGACGGGATGGAGCCGAGGCATTCCGATCCCGAAGCCGGGGACATCGCCAAATCGCTATTCCGGCCGTTTAACATGAACAGAATCGAAAACGTCAGCATACTGTTCGCCGACATCGTAGGGTTTACAAAAATGTCCAGTACGAAGACTGCCGAAGAGCTCGTCGTCATCCTCAACACGTTATTCCGAAGATTCGACTTGCTGTGCCGCTTCCACAATTGCGAGAAAATCTCGACGTTAGGCGACTGCTACTACTGCGTGTCCGGCTGTCCGGATCCCGTACCGGATCACGCGAAGTGCTGCGTCGAAATGGGCCTGAGTATGATTAGTGCGATAAAACTTTTCGACGAGGAAAACAACGAAGGGATCAACATGCGCGTTGGAGTGCACACCGGGACTATTTTGTGCGGTATTGTCGGCACGAAACGGTTTAAATTCGACGTTTGGAGTAACGACGTTACGCTGGCCAATACGATGGAATCGACAAGTAAACCTGGCATGGTACATGTTTCCGAGACGACGCGACAGTTTTTGGGAGACGATTATTTATTGGAGGATGGTCCACAAGCTTCGGGTAAGTTTATTTTATACTGGATTCTCTAAAGAATATAACAAATAAATACTGCTTATTTTGTTCTTTTAAAAATATTCCAGGTCAGTTTAAATTGTTGTAGTTTTATGCAAATGTAAAAGCAATAATCTTTAAGTGAAATGTTGACTTTAATGGAATTAAATTGATGAAGGATGTTTCTAAAGTGTGACATTGTCCTGGTCTTCCCAAACGGTGCTACTGCGATTTCTTCCTCTATCTCTTCCTCCTCTGAGTCTGCAGTTCCTGTAACTCCTCAGTGGTCTGTTCTTCATTGTGTCCCTCCACTAATTCTTCCACATTATCATCACATACATCCAGTTCCATGGATCCGGCCAGAGAAACAATATCCTCCACTGTAGAGCAAGGAATTAAAATCTTTGCATTTCTGAAACCTCTTCTTTATTGACAGGTTTAAAAACGTATTTCATTCTGGGAAAAACACGGGAAAGAACGCAGTTGCGAAGAAGTAGTTGCAGTAAACGTGAGGAATCGAAACACAACTCCTTACAGCTCATTGTCTCTCCACCCACATCTCCACCTTCAACGTCACCCGGACCACGACCAAGAGTTCTATCTTGCGACACTTCCACTCTAAGACCCGTGAATAACCCCAACCATCTTTCCCCGGACGTTTGTCGTGTAAAAGCGAGCAGTTTACCGAGCATTTTAGACACGGAAAACGAACAGGATTCCGAGCACAATCAAAAGGAGGAAGTTAAGACGCCGACTTCCACCGCGAGCTCCGGCAAGTACTCGATGAAAGTGAAAAGCTGGAAAATTCCGAAGTTTCTGAAGAAATCCGAAACGGCAGACGCCCACGTTCAAGACGAGTACCAACAGGTTCCCATGATCGTGGCGGATCGACCGCAGAACGGGAAGAAACTGGACACCTCGTGGACCGACGTCAGTTGCTTCGACGAGCGCACGGACATTCTGTTCGAGGAGCAAAAGGACGCGATCGACATAAAATCGTACATCAGTCAGTCGCGCAGCGACATCGGCACTTACGAGTTTTCGCCGAACGATTATGCTCAATTTTTCCGCACGGGAAGTTACAGATCGCAATACGGGAGGCAGAACGAGTTTTCCTATTTGAGCAGGGCGGGCAGTAACCGATCGAAGCGCGGCAGGTCGCCGGTCCTCGACGTTATGCCTTCCCAACGAGCCAGGAGCATTACGGTATCGAATTTTGACGGGCAGAAAAATTCCCTTGAAGTGCCACATAGACTCTCGACAATACTACTCGACGATCAACTGAGCGTCGGGCATTCTATCAACAGCAGAAAGGATTCTGGGATACGCAGTAATAGCAGGAAAAGCAGTATACAGCAGGTATTGTTTTAGATGATTAGTAATGTATGTTGAAGAAATTTATATTTTGCAAAAATTTCTGCTTAATCATTTTGATTTAAACAAAAAAACCGAAAGTGTAAATTTTTTCAACATTCCTTCCCTTTGATTATATTTTGTTACAATTCATTCTCAAGAAAACCTACTTACAGTAGTCTCCATAAGCGTACTCATTCCATAAAAATTTTCAGGCCTTGAACATTGATAAAAAGCCCTCGGTTTGTAACTTTGGAAAGATCGATGAAGTGAGTAGCGTTCACTCACCACATTTTCACAGGCAATGTTTTTATTTTCGAAATCGGGCGGTGCTGGCAACGTTTATCATTTCTTTGCCTCTCATTCCACACCTGATGATGTTTTTTTTTGTTTGTGCTTGGTTGATTGTTTTTAGAGAGAATATGTCAATAGATTGTGTCGTATTACAGACTTATCAAAAGTATAGCTACCTAGAAAGCTCTGCTACATCCATTTCTAAAACCCATCAATTAAAATGTCCTAAGCCAATTAATAATAATTGTTTTAAGCTAAAACAAAATGGCAGTAAAATTAATGACTTGAAAGATCGAAAATTAATATATTTATTGTTATTTTTATCTAGGTAGCTATACACTCTGGCAATTAGTGCATAAATGGAATCTGCGTATTTATTATCGTTATAAGATATCTAATCTTGCTAATCCGATTTTAAAATCTTCTCCTGAAGTCGTCTACAGTCCATCATTGGTATGTTTCAATATATGTGACTAATTTCTTAAGGACCGTTGGTGGCATAACAGTTTACTAAATAACTACAAAAAATTCGCTGCTTAAATCTACTAATTTTTTTTTAAAGGCCATCAGAATCCATTTATGCAATATTTGCTTTTTTATATCTTTTAACACTAAGTGTTTGGTTATAGTGTCTCATCTGTGATTGCTTCGCGACAAACCATTTTATTCGCGTTACAGATTGAACCTTCGTACCTCCACCCATCCAATAATCAGCACAGAGTGTCCGGATACTTTACGTCGAGTCAGTCGACGATCAACTCGCCGCAATATAACTCGATAAAACTGCCGCCGCCATCGAATAGGGTACAGCAAATGCGTAAACAATCCGATCGTCAACTTATCAAATGTGTTCAGGAAAACTTTAAGTCGAGACATTCCTACTTCATGAAGCCCCCGTTGTCCAAGTTCTCGCTCTTCTTTCTAGACGAGAAGATCGAGCGGCAGTACCGGACGAACATCCATTCTATCAGCGAACAAACGAAAAGTATTCCAACGTTGGCAAACTCGAAATTTAACACTTACCTCGACGTCTTGGTGTCCGTTACCGTATTCGTTACCATTTCGATTTCGATATTCATTTCGTGTAAGTTCACTGTTACGTGGGCGGTTACTTTTAGTTTATTTATGATGGTACAGTGTTTAGCGGTTTTATTATGCTTTGCCAGATTCAGTGATTATTCCGACCGGATATTTATTAAGCTGCGAATGAGTGATAGTTCGTTTTCAAAGTGGTGCCGTTGGAATACTTTTGGTGGTGTTTTGGTTATCTTACCAATTGTCGCCGTATTATCGAATTACTATAATTCGTTAAACGATTATTTATATGCTTATTTATTGTTTGTGAGTGTGATACACTTTTGTAATTTTACACAGTTAAGTTGTTGGATGTGTAATATTTCAGCTGCCGTTTGTTCTATCGTTTACATTTCGTTAAGTTTTGGAAGTTCTACTAATTCGAATTCTACCTCAGTAGAATCTCTAGGAAGTTTACATCAAACAGAGGTATTTATAAATTTGTTTTTATTGTTAGTTTTAGTGTGGATGTTGAACAGAGAATTCGAGAAGGCTTACCGATCGAATTTTCACGCGCACTACGAAGCGAACCGCGACAAGAGTCACATGTTTAAATTAAAAGAGCAAGCCGACTTTTTAATATACAACATCGTCCCGGAGCACGTCGCTAACCAACTAAAAAAAGACGCAAAGTATTCGGAAAACTTCAAAAACGTCGGCATAATCTTCGCTAGCGTCGTGAACTTCAACGAAATGTACGACGAAAGTTACATGGGGGGTAAGGAATTCTTGCGCGTTCTAAACGAACTCATCGGGGACTTCGACGAATTACTGACGAACCCCGATTTTTGCTGCGTCGAAAAAATTAAAACGATAGGCAGCACGTTTATGGCAGCCAGCGGTTTGGATTCGAACTTACGCGAAGGTCAGGAAGACCCTTACGAGCACTTGTACACGCTAATGGAATTCGCACTGGCAATGCAGGACGTGGTCGATAAATTCAACCATAACTTACTGGAATTTAACCTCATATTACGTATTGGGTATAATTTTGGGGACGTTACCGCCGCGGTTATCGGCGAAACCAAGTTATATTACGACATTTGGGGTGATGCTGTGAACATAGCTTCGCGCATGGACAGTACGGGGCTCAACGGTCGAATACAGGTCGGCGAACGGTGCTTAAGCGTTTTGGAGAAGCGGTACGTTTTCGAGAAACGCGGACCGGTTTACGTGAAGGGCAAAGATAATATGAACGTTTACCTTTTGCTCGGTAAAAAAGAGTTTTATTAACGGGTTTTTATTCAGCAAAATGAAATATAATACGGTTTTATGAGAAATCACATTTTTAATTCAAACCAGTATTTACTTCAGCATTCTTCAAAGTTCAACAATAAAAAAACAGCTTAAGTTAAGCCAGAGCTTTGCAGCTCTGAAGTGGTGGTTGATAGGAGGAAAACTACTTTTACCGCTTTCATTTCTGAGCTAATGATCCATGATCCTTACAATTGTCGATGAAAAGAATGATTTTGCTCTTCTTTTTGCACATGTTCTTCATCGATTTGCTTCGGCCAGTCTGCAAAAAGTTCGCTTGTCATCCAAGCTTTTTTGTTCTCTTCATAGTGAAGAAGAAAAGATTTCGTTCCTTTTAAGCACCTTGGGTTTCGGAATTTCCCAATCATCAAAGGAATTAACTTCTCGGTCCCACTCCTGTTGGCAGCTAACTGTAATGTTTTCGTCTCTCTGCTTTGCTCCATGGCACGTTTCTCCTTTGAAAGCTGCAGTATCGTCCGGCAGTGCTTTAAAGAAAAGCCCCGTCTCATCAGCATTGAAAATGTTGTCCGGGGAATATTCTTTCAAAAGACCAGGAAGTTATTTAATCCATTCCGAACAAAATTCATTGCTCACTTGGCTCTCGCTGTACAATTTTCGAAAAACAATGTTGTGGCGTTTTTAAAGTTCTCCAGTCATCCATTGCTGCATTTGAAATCCTTGTGTCCCAGTTTTTCTGCAAACTGTTCTGCGTTTTCTTTTAACACATTGCCTCCGAGAGGGACATTACGATCTCTGCTCATTTTATGAGGAATTCTTCTAAATCGGGATGTCCGGCAATTCTAATCTTCTTCCCGGCTCCTTTTTCCTGCTCAAAAATGTCTCAATTTTATTTCTCTTTTAATATTGTTGATAAAGTTGATGCTGGAATTTTGAAATCTTTAACGATTTGTAATTTTTTGTATCCAAGTTTGAAACATCTGGTTATATCTTGATTGAGAGGTTGTAGCTTTGAAGTGGTGTTTGGTGGGAGGAAAACTACTTTTACCGCTTTCATTTCTGGGCTAATGATCCGGGATCCTTACAATTGTCGATGAAAGGAATGATTTTCCTCTTCTTTTTGCACATGTTCTTCATCGATTTGCTTCGGCCAGTCTGCAAAAAATTCGCTTGCCATCCAAGCTTTTTTGTTCTCTTCATAGTGAAGAAGAAAAGATTTCGTTCCTTTTAAGCACCTTGGGTTTCGGAATTTCCCAGTCATCAAAGGAATTAACTTCTCGGTCCCACTCCTGTTGGCAGCTAACAGTAATGTTTTCGTCTCTCTACTTTGCTCCATGGCACGTTTCTCCTTTGAAAGCTGCAGTGTTATCCGGCAGTGCTTTAAAGAAAAGCCCCGCCTCATCAGCATTGAAAATGTTGTCCGGGGAATATTCTTTCAAAAGACCAGGAAGTTATTTAATCCATTCCGAACAAAGTTCATTGCTCACTTGGTTCTCGCCGCACAATTTTCGAAAAACAATGTTGTGGCGTTTGTTTTTAAAGTTCTCCAACCATCCATTACTGCATTTGAAATCCTTGTGTCCCAGCTTTTCTGCAAACTGTTCTGCCTTTTCTTTTAACACATTGCCTCCGAGAGGGACATTACGATCTCTGCTCATTTTATGAGGAATTCTTCTAAATCGGGATGTGCGGCAATTCTAATCTTCTTCGCGGCTCCTTTTTCCTGTTTGAAAAATTTCTCTATTTTATTTGTTTCTTTCTCCTCCTCAGTATAAATATCTTTAATGTCTGATAATTCTGACATATCATGTTGTCCACTTTTTGGATTTGGTGGAAGCCATTCATCATCAGCATCTTCATTATCAACGTCACTCCCACTGCTTTCCATTAGTGCGCATATGACGGTTAATGCAATTTGATGAAAAGCTGAAGTAAATACTATACCAGAACAAAGTTGCTCTTAAATTCTGACAGCATTTTATCTTCTATACATTCCATTTTATATTAAGACTTAATACTGTGCGAGAACAATTTTAACAATATGTACTATGGACTTTATAAACATTTTTAACAGAAAGTTTTACATTTGTAATCACCAGATTTTCATGCAACGCGGTGAGGAACTTTGACAGATTTTAAGCCGTTCGTATTTCACTTGTAATCCGTATATTCACAGAAAAAAACGACGTTTATATGATATTTGTACTTTAAGAGTAATTTAAGTATTAAATATTGACCTTTTATAAATACTCTATTAAACTTTGTAAGATATTTACGTATCTTGATGTGAGCGAGGTCACATTAGGATACTTATTAACGTGATGCGTAAATGCATACAGCACAATACATACAAGGATCTAACAAATGTTGTGGAACTGGCAATTTAAAGCTAATTATGAAAAATAGTTTTTCTTCAAATAAGCCGTTTCAGAAGATTTGACATAATACGGAGAATCCGTATTTTTGATCATTTTTGCTATTGTACTGCAGGGAGGTACACATCGGTATAAAGATCAAATAGCACTCAAGGATTACTTATTGCAGGCAAAAGAAAACTAAGTTATTTTTCTATTTTTATATATACATACGGTATTGTAATTATAATTTATCATATTACAGTATTAATTATTTGAAATCTCATCTTCACGATTTTTTTGTAATTTAAGGAAATCATTTGGAGCAAAAAGCCTTGAAAGTACTTTTGATAAAGTTTGGAACAATAATTTATTCAAACTATATATAGGAAAAACTCAAACAAAACCAGAAAAAGTAGATGAAAATGATTTTCTTGAATAACATCATCATAATAGTAATTATTTTGAATAATTAGTGGCCAGTAAAAGATTTGATCAAATTTGTTATTGATCTCATAGTAACAATCTCGAAAAACAAACACTCTGGTTATTAATTGTACATTTTTTTACTGGAACAAATGTTTAAACATTCGGATTTAAACGAAAAGTGGTTCCAGAGATTTTTCATAGTTTTGGTGAAATAACGATTATGTATACTTATATAACTAATCTAGTCTATAGAGGCTAAAATAACGAAAAAGCAAAGAAACATAATACATACATATATGTAGAATGCTTTAACTGTTGTGATAAAAAGAATATAGGTTTAAAGAACGTTTTGTATATATACATATTATATAAAGGACAACAAGCTTTTAAGATGATAACCTTCTCAAAATGTAAATCTTGCCCACAAATTAGTACAAAAGCCAATTTTGAGATTTCCTGCTGACCAAAATGTGGACCATTCTTTGAGATAAACTATGCCGTGGCCCCCATTTACTTATTATAACGAAGACAGGATTTTGGAATTGAAGTTCAAGCTTTGTAATAAATTTTTAATCCAACTTAATGATTCATTAACATGAACATAAAAATGGACAATATTGTAACTAACAACCTCAAATATTGACTATTTTAATTCTGTCATAATGTAAACTGGACATTAGTGATTTGTATATACTTTAGAATAATTAAAATATTGCAATTGAAAAAAAACATTTTAATGCTTTATTGTATAGAAAAGTTCCTAAATAAGTTATTTTTTCATATTTAACCCTAAAAGTTTAACTATATTAACTATATTTATATCCTTCTATTTATTCTCTAAATTTTCCCCCGTAAGATGCCCTTCAAAGTGCCTTTACTACTCTACTGATATTTTTGATTAATTTTTGTAATTTGTAGTGCACCGTCCTTAAAAAAATTGTAACGGATATTAACACAAAAATAAATTACTACTGTATGTCAATATGTTGTTTTCTATGAAGTCCCAAATAATAATAATAGTTGTGTCTTGTGGTCTTATCGGGAACTTATCGAAGATTTCGGTAAGTTTTTGAAATGTTTCTATTGGCATAGAAACAATTTGGAATTATCTTTTTGTTATTGTCATTAGTTATAGCCGCTATGTAGAAAAGATTTTTCAATTCCACTATTGCCATCTGTCAACAACCGTCTACATCTACACTATGTCCCGTTTGAATTGATGTTCCAGTATTGCGTTAGGTGGCGCTAAAATTAACAATAACCAAAGTATTGATGTATTTCCAGATATGCACTGAAAATAAACACCGTGCTTTTTTACAACCGTGATCAACCGATTTATCAAACTGTAAGTATTTTCGAATATCACGTTTCCAAGATCAACGTCGGCGCTCGCAATAAGAAACATGAAATCAATGTCCTTTGTTTAAACAAAATAACATCGCAACATCTAGATTTTGTTACTTTGTTTGTCTCTGTTTGGCTTCCCTCCTTGTTGACTTAATTGGATTTTTTTATTCATACGCCGTTAATTTAATTGACTAATGCGTAGAATGGCAAACACTATTCACAAAGCATCAAATTTGATGTGGTACGTAAGTATACGTTGCTATAGCAACCAAATGTAATCATTATTCCTTTGTTCTATTGGTTGGTGTTTTAAATATTTGGGTTTCAAAGGACCAAAGGCCACAAAAATGTGAACCAATGAGTCCAATTGAAACGTATTATTTCATAATATAAAACGCGTCATATATTAATCTAAAATCCGTGTTAGTGTTTTGATTTTTTTTTGCTAGGCAGCAATGTGCAACCGGCATAAACAATTTATTCATTAAAAGGTTTACACTCGATAATAACGGCTCCGTAGTCGGTGAGGTCTTATTTCGCGACAAGTGGTTTGTGACGCATGTCGCCAAGCTTAGGTATACATATGTAATTAGTTGGCTTTGAATATTTGCTGGTGACAATCCTTCACGATGAAAAACAGAAAAGGTCGAAAACAGAGAAATTTATTAAAAGGTATGTAAATTATTTAGGAATAAAAAAGTACGCGGAATAAAATTATACTTTACCGCAGTAAAGTATAAATCAAAAATATTTTTAATTTTTATGTCATCATCAAATCAATAATTTTGATTTGAACAATGCGAAAAAACAAAATGTATTCTTCAACTGTCTCTAACAGATTAATTATTTCATTACATTACATTTTTTTCCTAAACGTATTTCTGATTTACCAGAGATGTATTTTTCTCTCTTTATTTTTTATTTCCCACGGATTAAAAACTTCTATCTTAAAAATAAAGAAGTAAAAAAGTGATATAGGTTTTATTTCTGTTTCTCGTAGATTAAAAATTCTCTCTTGAAAATAAATTTTCCTGTGTTTATTTAATTCTTTAGCATGCAAGTGTTAAAAAACCTGTCTTTTTATACCTAAAATAAAATGTCTGGCTAGCTGATTTACGGGAGGTGTTTTTCGAACAAAAAATTACCTCTCCAGAGAAGAAATAAAGGGCATAATGCAAGTGGAAAAAGTGACCAGGTTTTATTTCTGTTTATGGTAGTTTAAAAACTTCTGTATTGAAAAATAAATTCTCTTGCCTTTATTTGGTTGCCTCTTTTTATATGCAAAAAGTCTTTTTTAAAATCGAAAAAAATATTATTCCCATTTATACTTCGAATTTAGACCAACCCTTTAAAAAAATTATAGGAAAGAGTGCCTTAGAATTGATTGTAATTTTTTCAAATACTAAAATACATTTTAATCCTGAATTTTCCAACACTTTTTCAATTGCCCACTGCTCAGAAACCAGAAGCCATATTTTAATACCTCTCCTTAAAATTTAATTACGTATACAAGGTTACTGGATATATCAAAAAATGTTCGAGATATTTAAATTTTAATTAAAAAAATAATAATTTGCGTATTAAAAATTGAATTTAAGAGAACGAATTAATTTAATTGCACTAACTGAATTTTTGTACTTAGCTAACACTTTCACAATGTACTATTAACAGTAAAATATCTATAAATGATCAATTGTTTCTCCAAATATGCAATCAAAAATTACTCAAATTTATTTTTTTAATTTTAAGGTCTTCAAAAATGATGGTGGTTTCTATAAACACGCAGTTTTATAAAAAAAAGTAACACTTTGAACTTCCTATCTACAAAAAGTTCCACCAAACTTGAAATTTCATTAAAAAAAAGTTCCACCAATTTGAAATATTTAAAAAAAATTATTGTTTTTTTTCTCCAATGTCTGATATCCGATTCCACAAAGCATTTCTCTCAAGTTAACAAACCATTAACCAATCAGAATGGAGCATTAAACAAGTAATTTTTGTGTAACCCAGCAAAATTGCCTTCACAGTCTAAGCTAATCAAGTTTAATCATTAGTTAACAAATTCGTGGAATTTAATTGGAGCTACGCCAGCAAATGAGTTGGAATTCGATTCGAGAATTTCCAATATTTTGCAGGACAATTGGAACCCACCTTACTGACTTTTTCGAAAATATACCTACATGTAGCACACCTATTATTACCAGATATACAGGTATCCCAAATTCGATGCTCACCATTGGTATCTTGGAAACGGTGTTTATCTAAGCTGTTCAGACCTTCTTTTGTTTTTCCGAAAAATGCATCGCCTACTAGATATCCTGGAAAAACTGAAAATCGTCATTTTCTTCAAATGTGAATATTTTCCATATTATTTATCGAAAAATTTCGAGGGAAAAAGTTATAAGGTTCGAGGTATATATCTTTCATAGTTTAGGAGATACGAAGAAAAATCATATTCCTCACAGATTTTAATCCACATCACACTATTCATGATTAAGAACTATGTTTTGTTTTCAAAACAAAAGACTGCATATCTGGTATTTATTATCTTTTGTGCTTTAGTATATATAAAGAAAAAAGATTGTTTAAAAAAACAGTTCTGCTCAAATTTAGTAGCTCCATAAATTGCAAAAAAAAGGAAACATGGAAGCAATAAACATGGTAACAGTAAACATGATAACAATAAACATGATAACAATAAACACGACAACAATAAACCAAAATTTTCCTACAAAAGATGTTCAATATGGCAGCCGTTTACTTCTAAACATTTGGTAACACGCTTTTCGACACTTTTTCTACAATTCATTAATACTAACAGAGTTAAAAGCCTGTATGACACTTTGTTGCAAATCATTAATATTGCGCTGCTCTGCTGAAAGAAAATATGTAGTTCTCTCCTCTAGAATTGGTAGATCATCCAACGCATCTTCAATTTCCTGTTGCAGCAGTTCGAGATATCTGTTTGAGTTAAGTGTTTCGTTAAAAATAAACCGACCTATTAAACGGTTTTCCAAAATGTCACACAACACGTTAAATCCAAATCGTTCCTGAGAACGTGACTGCCGAACTATTTTTGCATTTTCATTATTCCAATAATGGTAATTATTCCAATTGTAAATGCCGTTGTTTGTAAATCGACCTTCATCACCCCAAAGGATTTTATTAGGAAAAGTCAAATCATTCGCAATTTGATCGAGATACCATCTCTACAAAATGTAACTTGCCTTTCATAATCAGTTTCCTTCAATTCTTGGCATTGATATCATTGGTTTGTATGGGTGAAATTTATTTTTCTTTAGAATGCGATGCACGGTGCTCCTAAACTATGAAAGGTAAATACCTCGAACCTCATATCGTTGGAACGGGAAAAAATCAAATAATTGAATAATGTCAAAATCAACTATGGTTGTCCCCATTTAAAAAATACAACTTTTGGTCACATCTCGAAACTGGTGCACGGCAAACAATATTTTTATAATCTATCCTACAGAATGTTTTGATATCTACAACTTTTTCCCTCAACATTTTTTGATATGATAAATAATATGGAAAATATTCACATTTGAAGAAAATGACGATTTTCAGTTTTTCACCATCGAATTTGGGATATCCTGTACACTGTTGAAAATGTTCCGTTATAATTTATAAGTAAATCATAAATGCGCACTGCAGCTGCATACTTTTTAAATTTTTTTTCTTTACCACAACAAGAAACAAATGAATCAAAACATTACATTACGTATTGTTAAGTATTACAATGGCAATTTTTTTGAATCGATGCGTAGCACATTGAACAACTTTTATAGCTTAAAGATGCCTGATTTAACATGAAAAAGGTAAAGCGATTTCAACTGCTGCTAAATTCCAATTCCTAGAAGTACGCATGCACTTACTTTTTGTTTATAGTGCCTAACATGACACATTGAACCTCCGATAATTTGAATAAAGTGCACAACATAATTGAGTACAAAAATAGCTGTGTTATCTAGAAAGAAAGTAGGCGTATTCTTAAAATTTGCGATATCACGGTGCAAATTACACACGTTAACCTCTGAATGTTTTGCAAACGAAAATGAATTGTAGGTTCATCGATTTCGTATGAAAAAGAAGTAAAGCTTATCAAAATTGAGTGCAACAGTACTAAGATTGAGGCATTTTTAGTGTTTTGAAAAATTTGATATGAATTAAGCAAATATTTCTAATTAGTATCGATAGATTTAATAATACCTTCGTAGTGTTTAGATATTTTAAAATAAAAATCAAAGAAACATACGTAACACATTTTTGTGATTTTTTAATCTGTGAGGCGTTTTCAATTTACAAAATGTTTTCTGGCCAAACCTAAAACTATAAATCAACAACATTGGTGCTTAGCTCTAAATTATTTTGTTATAATTTCTTCAATCGTTCCATACCAATCTTTCTTAACCTAAGAAGCCCTTTTGCGTCATTAAGACATATCCAAAAATATTTTGACAAATCCGTCCTTTCCTTTTTGTCTCTACATAATTTTGGTAATTAGGACGTAATATTTATTCGATTTCAAAATCCAGGTTTGAAAATGCTGGGTGACTATGAGGACGAATCGTCCTCATCTGCAGGAGAACCAACCCCCACCAAAAAATCTACAAACCATGCACCACAAAATCCATCTATTTTGTCTTCTCTGCGAAGTGTACTTATCGTGATCAGCTCTGCTCTGATATGCTTCGCTGCAGCTAGGAATACCATAACATGGTAATATTGCGTATTAATTATATTTAGTTCCAATAATTTCGAAAATTTCCCATACGTAGGCATTGCCAAAAATTCTGGGGTGCATCTGGAGATTTTTGGCAAGCACAATGGGATAGATTCCTCGACACCGTAGGAGAAGATCCAATAACCCTGTGGGTTTACGGAACGATGTTTCTTACCGCTGGAGTCTATTGGTTATTTGGTGGAATCTACACTTTGCTGGACATCACCAATAAGCCGGCTTGCCTACGCAAATATAAAATTCAACCCGGTACAAACGAGCCAGTAGATAATAAGCGGTTGTTACACGTAATTTATTTTTGATTGCCAAGGTTAAACCAAACAATCGTAATTTTCGCGTTTTGCAGGTCATATGGAACGTGTTAGTAAACCAATTCCTCGTTGGACCACCTTTGGCGTATCTCATGTACCATTTGATGCAGTGGAGGGGGCACCCCCCAATAAGGGAATTACCTACTTTCCATTGGGTCTTGTATGAGTTGGGGATCCATATTTTACTCGAAGAAATTGGATTTTATTACTCTCATAGGTTTTTCAATCAATTCCAATCGCGTTTATACTTATTGGCATAATTATTTTTCAGAGTCCTACACAGCAAGTACTTATACAAGTACATCCATAAACAACACCATGAATGGACAGCACCCATAGCTGTAACCGCCATCTACTCTCACCCATTGGAACATGTGTTTTCAAACTTGTTGCCCCCATTTTTGGGAGTTTTTGTTATGGGATCCCACGTGGCAACTGCTTGGTTATGGTTTTCTCTGGCCATACTTTCCACGTTAAATGCGCACTCCGGATACCATCTGCCGTTTTTCCCATCTCCAGAAGCTCATGATTTTCATCACTTGAAGTAAGAGTGATGATAAATGGTCTTTTCAATTTTCGAATTAAATTGGTGCAGAAACTAAAACGCGGATTTCGTTCACACAGGTTTAACAGTTGCTTTGGAGTCCTGGGACTATTGGATCGTCTCCACGGGACGGACAACAGCTTCAGGTCAACGAGGGCGTACCAAAGGCACATAATGATGTTAAGCTTTGTGCCGCCTCGCGAGGCTTTTCCCGAGGCCTTCTGCAAGCACAAGATGGGAAAATAACGTGTGTGCTAGGCTTCACGAATTTACCGCATAATGCATACTATCTACACATTCTCGTGTACATTATGGTTTCATGAAACGTTCACACTGACCAAAACGTGTTAATAGACGGTAGTTGTCCCAAAATAGAGTAGTATTATTAAACTTAGAGTACGTTTTTAATACACGGTACACCACACTTGGGGTATAATTAAATTCAAAATGAATTTTACTTTGAAATCCTGCCTTACGACCAGGATAGTTTAGAAGATGGTGTGTTTGTTGAGATGTCACAATCAGGAAGTTTTGTCGGAGATAAACATGTTGAAAAATTGTTTAGGTCTGGTATTTTTTGGACAGTTTTGTTATGTAGTTATGTTTTAAGTAATCCAAAAAATATCTGTTCTAAACATAAATAAGGCTGTTAAATCTGTGGTTAAGAGCTCTTATGGCAGTCGAATTTGATGTGATTGCAGCTGTGAATTACAAAAAAAAAGTACTATTTACGGATTGAGGATGAAGTGGCTATAATTTTATAAATCTGTAATGATAAAACTTATATATATATATGCGACATGTATTGTGAAGTCTTAAGCAATAAATATTTTTATTTCAAACATTTTTTTTTTGCGGAACTACAAATACCGAACGTTCAAGGTTCATTAATGCAATATCTATCTAATACTATTAAATGAGCTAATCTTGTAAATCTTAAAAAGGTAAGATATATACAGAGTTAACATTGGCTTAAGGGTCTTAAGTCTTGGTTGTTACTTATCTCATTTGCTTTATCTTGTCTCTAAGTACACTTTCTAGGAGACTTCGTTACAACATATTCAAATTATTATTTAATGTTTTTCGTATACCTACATACAATACAGAATTTCAGCTTTCTATTGCTTCAGAACCAAAAGAAATTGGTTCTGAAGCAATAGAAGAAATTGGTTTTGAAGAAATTGGTTCTGAAGCAATAGAAATTGGTTTTAAAGCAATTTGTAATTGGGCAACTGGAAAAAATAGAGATGCTGAAAACTTTACAATCAAGATTTGATTTGCAGAAGCCTCAAAAGATGATAATGCGTTGAATATTACCGATTCCGAGTGCGAGTTTGTAGAAGAATCTTGGAATAAAATTATGCATAAGGATGCTGTTTTTTTTGGAAAACATGAAGCATTAAAAAATTCTAAAAAATACTCATTAGTTTTTTTATCAATAAAAATATATCAAATTCATTAAAAGATTATTTCTGCACTTTATTTGTGTACTTTTCTAAAATGTTTCTGTAATCCGGAAAATTTACTAATAAGTGAATTTAATAAGTGAAAGAAGCTGTAAAGTTACTAAAGCTTTTTAGAAAGTTTATATAATTTTCCTTAGTAACTTGAAATTCTTTACGGACAACACTTTACTTACACTTCAGTTGGTGAAAATGCCTTTTTAGGGGACTCTTGACTTCAATTTGAATTTTCGTACCAATTTGTACTTGTTACGCCATCTATATGGCAGGAAATACAACAAGGAGGGGCCTGCCTTTAAAGTTGCATAACAAATTGCTTTTAATTCGTCCACGAAAATGTTCAATCAGCTGTCACTCTCCAATATGTTCTTCTGTTAACAATATTCCTGGAATTCCCAGTTATTTTTCGTTTGTTATAATTTCCTAGTGCACCGATGTAACTTTTTCACATCTCAAGATGTTTGTTTTGCGTACATTTTGTTTCTTCCTGTTTTCGTACATAGTTTTCCGTCCAATATGCGGTGAGGCGATGCAGAATGTAACGGAATTAAGTGTTAACGTTACTAAAAAGGTGGAAAATACGGATGTAAAGGAGACAACAAAATTACCGTCCCAGCAAGATGTGATATTGGAAGGTGGGCCTGCAAAAATAAGTAATAAAACGAATCACGAGATCTCCACAACTAAAGTGCCAATCGTGAAGCCAGTATCTGAGAAAGAGCCAGTTCAGAAACGCGGTAGGGAAGGAGAGGTGGAAAATACTCCAACAAACGTAGGCAATACTACTGAAATAAACAGTACAAATGCTCATGTAACAGTGCCAAAGAAAGGTGTATCTCTTAACGATACTGTAATTAAATCTGAGAACGTAACAACGACAACGGAAAAATCGACTACGGTTTCCGTAAAACCAAAAAAACCCTTGTACACAGTAGGCAGTGGAGCCGAAAATCAAATCGATCAAAAAACCAAAAACATTTCCTCGGAAAAGGTTCCCACAATCGAGTATTACCAACAGAACAAAGGACAAATGAAGACGTCAGATTTCGTGATCCCCATCGTGGCGGTGATATTATCGGTTCCGATTGTAGCGATCGTACTAAACATTTTATACAAACGCGGCAAGGAGTGGTGGTCGCACCGTCACTACAGACGGATGGATTTTCTAATCGACGGAATGTACAATAATTAATATTCTAATTGCACTAAATCGATATATTTTTGTACATACATTGTTATTGTTGTAAATGTATTTTTATGGCAAATGTTAAAGTTGACAGTTAAAGTGCTAAACTCAGCATCGATGCAATGACTTTTGTGATACATACGTACACACGTTTATATTTTCCGATAACATGTAAGTTTTTTTAGACAATAAATTTACTAACTTGTACATACTCTTTTATTTTTAACAACAAAATATCCCGCTTGCTTTTTTATA
Source organism: Diorygopyx duplodentatus (assembly GCA_033557515.1). Lineage (NCBI taxonomy): Eukaryota > Metazoa > Arthropoda > Insecta > Coleoptera > Scarabaeidae > Diorygopyx > Diorygopyx duplodentatus. Next base: position 19,079 of record JAWQRJ010000301.1, read on the forward strand.
TTCGATATTTTATGTTAACTTCAATGCTGTTAATAAATAAAAATAAAGGAGTGGAACTAAGCTTTCAAAAGAATAACCTAAAAATTAACTAATTTGACAGATTATCAACACCATTTACTCAGGGGTACCAACACCCAAAGTTTACAGGGTCATCCGATATTTCGCTGAGATTATCTCAAAATGGAGTAAAGGACACCAAAAAGCAGTTACCATAAATAAAATATTTGTCCATTACATAGTATAGAAAAACATCGTTTAAGGTTAATCGATAATTTAGTCAATATGACATAAATAAAATTAAACTGACGGTCACTTACCAATTTACTCAGTCAGCGCTTTGTCTTCACTAGAAATCACCGCCAAGCTTACGGTAAATGACACCACTGAAGAAAACACATTTTTCTTTTGCCTATGGTTTGGATAAAAAGCGAAAAGCGTGCACATTTTCGATATTGTTTTCAAATTTGTGATCGGCGCAAGCGCTCTGCAAGGTTGTATGATGGGTTGCCTATGTATTCTCAGTTTATATATCTATATTTCATAATAAATGCAATAATTCACGGCGTAAACTATACCATTACCACACATTAAGCTGTAGATGATTTATTTTTCTAAAATCAATATACAGCGTTTTAAAATTGAAATTTTCTTTAAATAGAGTACCTAAAATGAGCGGGAAATTTAAATATGTACTTTGTCTCTGCCGCACAATACATCTGCTGTCTTTAGGATCAGTAACAGGAATTAGAACTGATCTTCTCATTAGGTGTAAGATTTCCAGTACATCCATAAACCGTACTGAGCCTACAGATTAAAAAAATTAACTGAATTTAATTATAGATATAATATTAAAGATAGATTAAGAATTTAAAAATTGAACAAATAAATTAATTAAACCACCAAGGAAAATCGTTTAACAATAAGGTAATAGTTAAGAGAAATAAACGTAGAGAGAAAATACAAAAATATCAAGTATATTTCTGCACAAGAAAAAACTGTTAAGTACAAAATTCTTGGACTATACGATGTGAGAATAAATATTTACGCATATGACAAAACATAAAAACTTAAGAGTAAAACTAAACCTATAATACTTTGGTGTTCGTTGTTATTATGTACTAAAGAAAACGGAAATTTTTATTCTACCTTAAAGGTGTGAATAGAATGACTTTTTTAAAACGTAAAACGCGAAAGCTAAAACGAGTTTCTTTTATAAATATAACGTTACCTATATATAAATAATACAAAACTAAAGACTAGATAACAATCGTAAGGATCAAAACTGCCGGAATGGTAAGTGGAAAATTTTCTTTCAGAAACATTAAAATTTTTGTGCGGAAATCCTTAATCGAAAACGGGGAATTTTGAATGAACGTACGAATATTGTACCGAGGTTTGTTTGTACATCACAGATTCGAATCTTTTAATCTATAAATTATTTAAATTGAGATCAACTCTGTCACATATGTGCTACGACGAAAAAAAAAAAAACTACTGACCTATTTTTCATTATGGTAAATTAGAGATCATATAAATTAAGTGTACTCATATACATATAAAAGTTCGTATTCCGAAACACTACTACTTTTCGTTAACACGTCAATAAATGAACAACTAAATTTTTCTTACAAACGCAACAACACAAAACAACATTTTCACTTCAAATACTAAGGCACACAACGAGTTTCTAGAACCGAAAGAAAAATTTAGTCGTAAAAATACATATCGTCCACCTCCGTAGGTGTCTCTGGTTGCTCGTAATCTGCGCTCGCGTATCGGTGATCTTCTGCAACTTGCTTGACTGGGGCGGCATCGATTTTTTGCGGGGACTGCGGCACAACTTGTTCGACGGTTTGATCGATAAATCTCACCAGTAATTCTAAGTTGATCGGATCTACGTTTAGCATTGTACAGATATCGGTAGCGGCCTGTCTAGACGAAGGTAACTTTAATCCTCGAACCGCCGAACATATACATGCCGCTGCTATTAGAGATGGTGCTGCTTGGATCAGACTGGGTTCTGAAATTTAAAAAAATCATCTCAAAATGATAATGAGAAAGAAAGTAAGAATTATATAGTATTTATGTATTGCGAGTTTGAATATATACGATTCTATCAAGTCCAACGAGATCTTGGAACATCTATTGTAAACAAACTCCGTTTTGAAAGATTAGAGATTTTTGCCAATTTTAAATTAGTTGAATGAATGAATGATGGCTTGCGCCGCTTTTCAGTTTTCTAAATAGAATATTCTTGGGTGGATTAATCCCAGTCGCCCGTTTCTCCAATCTTTTCACTTATGCGTTTCCAATTTTTTCTGTCACTCGTCTTCTGTTGCCATCCTCTTATTCCGGCTCTTTTCAAATCCTCTTCAACTTCTTGCAACCATCTTGATCGTGGCCTCCCTCTTCTCCTCCTTCCTCCTGGATTCCATTCTAACACTGTGTGGTATGTTGCACGCGCTCTCCAAATGTGACCAAGCCATTTCACTCTTTGCCGTTTAATTTTAGTCACTCTATCGACTTCAGCCATTTCGGTGTAGATCTCATCGTTTGTCCTAATTCTATATTAGTTTTCCGCTAATTTGATTGGCCCCATTATTGCTCTCATCGTCTTCCTTTCTGCGATCTTTAGGACTTCTTCCTCTTTTTTGGTCATTGTTATTGTCTCTGCCGCATACATCATTATAGGTCTTATTATTGTTTTATATATAGTCAGCTTTGTGTTTCTTGCAAGTATTATGCTTTTTAATAATTCCTTATTGGCTTGGAACGCTCTTCCGGCCATCATTATTTTTTCTTAGATTTCCAGTGTTCTCTCTCCTGTACTTGATATCATTACACCGAGGTATTTATATTTATCCACTTCTTCAAATTCAAAACCACCAACTCTTATCGTTCCATTTCCTGTTTCTTTTCCCAGTTGCATTATTTTTGTTTTCTCTTCATTAATTTTTAAGCCCATCTTTTCTCCTTCGGTTACCATTTCCTTTAAAATTTTCTCCGTTATCTTTCTTCTTTTAGTGGCAATAACTATATCATCCGCATATGCAATTATCTGACTTCCTCCTGATCTGAGATTTTCTTTATTTATTTTTCTCATTCTAAGGCTATGCTGAAGAATGTTGCCGATAGGGCGTCTCCTTGTCTCACTCCTTTATTGGTTATAAAACTTTCTGTTTCTCCTATCGATGTTTTAATGTTGGCTTTCGTGTTACTCATAGCCATTCTTATTAATCGGCATAATTTCTTTTCCACTCCCATCTCCTCAAGTGCTTCCATTAGTTTATTCCTCCTGATCGAATCAAATACTTGTTGAAAGTCGATGGAAAGCATTTCTATTTCCAATTTATGCTCGTGAGCTTTTTCCATAATTTGCTTGAGCGTGAACATAGCTTCTACCGTAGCTTTTCCCTTGATGAAACCGCATTGGTATTGTCCTGTTTTGTCCTTGATGTTGGTCAGCAGTCGCTTGATGGTTGATAGTATTTTATATGCGACGTTTAGTAGTGTAATACCTCTGTAGTTTTTACATAGTTGTTGGTCCCCTTTTTTATGTATTGTTACGATTTGTCCCATTTCCCATTCTTCTGGCATTTTTTCCTGTGTCCATATTTTTTTATAATTAGGTGTATTTGTTCTTTTAATCGGTCTCCTCCATATTTTATCAATTCCATGTTTATTCCATCATTGCCCAGTGCTTTTCCATTTCGACTTTTATCAATTATTTCATCCACTTCCTCTCTTGTCGGTTCTTCGGTCTTAATTTCAGTTTCCTCTTTATCATCTGTCGTGGTTTCATAATTAAGCTGCGTCCCTGCTTCGTTTAACAGTCCCTTGAAG
>JAWQRJ010000302.1:0-22918 GCA_033557515.1 Diorygopyx duplodentatus
TATGGTTGCCTACGTTTTATGTGACTCTTTCCCATTTTAGCATTAAAATCGCACATGACGATTGCTCATTGAAAAGAAGGGAGCATTATATACTTGCTATTCTAATGAAATGATTTATATCAACAAAAACTTTTTGCAAAGTCACTGGCACTTTATGTTTCAATTTTGTCCAATGGTGCTCTATTATTTCAGCTTTATATCAGCTTAAAGCTTGTTAGTAATAGCTTCATCTGCCTCTATAGCTTTGTAAGATGGTGCTACTTAATTCATGATCATTTCAGATAAAGAATTTGTACACACTGTAGAAAGAGAAGCCCACATGGACGCGATATCTTTGCAGATGAGGGCCAAGAAAGATATTACATCACCGCCAGATGAACGGCCGTTGTTCACAAAAACACTAAGTGGTCGTAGCGTAGAGCGTAAGTTATGCAATTCAATCATCTGTCATGCCTACTCTTGGCTTGATTTTCTGTTCCTCAGACATCTTTCTATTTCTTTCTGTTTACCTACTTGACACATCTGCAATGTAACACACATATTACCTACATTCTAAAACATTCAAGTATTCACATAAGTAACCACACATTTGGCACACCTCTAGCTAATATTCTATTTCTCGTTCTAACCTAGAAAATAATAAGTTTTAAAATAACTTTCATAATATTTATAGGAGATGCTATTTTCGAGAAGTTTCATGATCTGTCTCATAGATGGACAAATGGTGGAAACGGTTTGTAAATCTGTAAATTACTGTTATCACTGTTACGAGCACTTCTAGCAATTTTAGTATTAGCTACACCGTTTTTTCCGTATTTTTTTTACTATACTTTTTTCTGTTTGGCATGAATGTGCATCACTTCACATTTATCTACAGTTCTTTTTCTATTTTTCATATTCGACAGCGACTATCTACACACAGACTTTACACCGTGATCTTACCTTCAAATGCCGTCGAAGTTTATATTATTGATAAAGAAAGGAATGGAAACATTGTCATTGTCGTTGTGCTTACTATTGCTTTACAAAGCTGCTTCTTACAGCTGGACAGATACTTTATTTAGAAATCGCTTTGGCTGAAACGCCGGATAGCTTAGTTTACTTGCGGGACAACCAAGCTATCCTAGATCATGGCAATCGATATATTGTAACATCTCGTGAGGAACATACAATATGGCGGTTGGAAATTAAAGATGCCATATAAAAGGATAGTGGAGTCTTTATTTCTGTTGCAACTAATGCTAAGGGGAGATCTACATGTTCTACTAGAGTATTCATTCACAGACGTTAGTAAAAGAAAAAAAATAGGTGATGTCATGTCTACGTGAATCTTGTTCATTTAGTATTATGTGCTTCCTGTGCTTCTATGGAAACCTCTTCTAATCTTATCCAGTTAACTGAAGCTCGTTTCTTTTCTTTAGCCACGGAAGAAGAATTACACAAGCCATACTTTGAAGTTCAGCTCCGAGATACTGAACTATTAGAAGATACCTATCTTCGCTTTATGATCAAGGTCAAAGGGGATCCTCACCCAGACGTGACATTGTAAGTGACTAAAGCTTGGTTTCGTTTCCTGTCTAAGTCGGCGGTTTCAGCTACAAAGATGGCGGTAAAATTTCTGACACCAATGAAAGAGTGCGTGCCGTAAAGGACCACGAGCAAGTTGGCTTTTACGAGTTGGTCATCCCCGAAGTGAAACCATCAGATGCCGGCGTCTACAAGTGTGTTGCCGTTAATAGTTACGGTGAAGCGACATCTGAAGCCAGATTGACTGTAACAGGTAAGAATGCAAGGAATGTTACAACATATTTCGTCGGAACCTATTATTTCCATAACTTAACTGAAGAATATTACAACTTCAACTTCAACCCTCCTGCATACACTTTTCCTCCTCATACAATTTGATTGCAGCCGACCTGAAAGTGAAGATGCTGAATAATGTTGCACATACCATTTACTAATTTTGTTATTCTTATCTTGCAGGAACCAAGAAAGTCTTTGATCAGGTAGTAGATAAAGAAGGCATTCTTCCACCAGGTGAAAAGCCGGATTTCCAATGGAAAAGGGACGGCAAAGAATTTGACCCTGAAGAACGCTTCAAAGTGCTGATGGGCGACGACGAGGACTCTTTAGCACTGATTTTCCAGCACGTGAGACCAGAAGATGCCGGTTTATATACTTGTGTTGCTCAAACTTCAACTGGGCATATTAGTTGCAGTGCAGAACTTACAGTGCAAGGTACGTCCCTCTAAAAAATATATTACTGTGAGACTATCTACAACCATATTTGTGTAGGTCAAATCGTTGAACTGCATCGTGAACCAGAAAAACCATCGCTGGTTATCGAACATCGTGAAGCCATTGCAGTGGCAGGTGGCCAAGCAATGTTAGAGTTACAAGTGAAAGGTTTCCCGAAACCTAAAGTTAAGCTAGCTCACGAAGGGAAACCTATTGAACCTGGCAATAAAGTGAAATTTTTATATGAAGACGAAGAAAGCTTATCGGTGGTCATCAAAAACGTTCAAGCAGCAGACGCTGGAAAATATGAGATAACCGCAGAAAATGAATTAGGACAGGATATACGTGAAATTACTCTCAGCGTAAAAGCACCACCAACCTTTTTATCTAAAGTTGAAGATGTTTCAATTGCTGTTGAACAGACATTGAAAATACCAGTTAAGGTCGATGGCATACCAAAACCGACCGTACAGTTCTACAAAGATGGGAAAGAAATTAAAACATCCGGTCGTAATAAGATAATAGAAGAGGGCGACACCCATACGTTGATTGTTGAAAAAACTGCACTCAGCGATTCTGGATCTTATTCAGTTGTTGCCAGCAATGATGTTTCCCAATCGTCTAAATTCTGGAACACTAATATTTACACGAAACCAAGAGTGCTTAAAAAAATTGGCGAACACATTGTTTGCTCTCAAGAAGATTTAGTTGTTATGAATATCACATTAGAATCTGAGCCGGCACCTGAAATATCTTGGTATCTACATAGACGCACCTGTAATATCCCGCTTAATGTTTTAACAATAAATTATTTTCAGGTTCAAGGATGGTAAAGAGATTTCGGCCTCTGACCATTACTTAATTGAAAACGATGGCAATACTTACATATTGAAAATCTCTGGAGCCGTTACTACAGATTCGTCTTCTTACAAATGCAGTGCCAAAAATATTCACGGTACAGTCGACGACGAAGTGCGCGTTGACGTCAAATGCGCTCCCAAAATCGTGAAACCATTAACTGATATGACTGTAAACGAACACGATAAGGATGTTACTCTGGATGTTAAGGTTGAAGCTTTTCCAAGACCTAAAGTAAAATGGTTCTTGGACGAGATGGAGCTCAGTGAAACTAGGTCAGAATTCACAAGGGTCGAGTCTGATGATGGCGTCAAACTAATCATCAAAGAAGTAACCACTGAACTATCAGGAAATTATTGTTGCAAGTTGGTTAATGAGTTGGGCGCTACGGAAACTAAGGCTAAATTAACAGTGAACTGTAAGTAAGGGTAATAAGATATACACATTTTTGCATCCTGGTATTTATATACCACGCATTATTATTAAAACAATCTTAATAGTCTTTCAACTCGTGTTGATTATCTTGGTACCAACTTGTTTGTTGTCATATTTTCGAAAATATTTTCAATCTTAGCCTGATAGATCACCCATTTATAGTTATAATCACCGTATTGACAATGACTTTATTCAAAACCATTCTTAAGTAAGCTCAACATTCCAAGTACATTACTACAATACTCTTTTTAAAGGCAAACCTCGAATTATTAAGCATCTGAAGGATACCACTGTCGAAGAAGGCGCGACTCTTCATTTGGAAGTGGAAGTTGAAGCCTGTCCAGAACCAACGGTTAAGTGGTTGAGGAATGGAAATGAAGTTTCAGCCGATGCCAGAATTAAAATTAGCAGAGATACGCAACGCAACGAAACGTACAATCTAACGGTAAATCTCATCAAATACGAAGAAGAGGGAGAATACGAAGTTGTAGTAACCAATTCGTTGGGTACAATAAGTAGCAAGAGCTACGTTACAGTCCAAAGTAAGTATTATGCCACTAGGATTGTGCATTATGTACAAAAAGTCTATTTTTGATATCTGTGAGTATAGAAATGATATTCGAAGTTTCTTCGAAACTTCGGGGCTTAAGGAAAACTTAAGGCTAAATTAACAGTGAACTGTAAGTAAGGGCAATAAGATATACATTTTTTTGCCCTTGAAATGATATTCGAAGTATCTTTTTAAATTTCTATTGCTTCTGTGTAACGTTTTTTGGGACAAACAGTTTTGAAGTAGTCAAGTATGAAGTTGTTTGTAATACATTTAGAATTTGTTGCATGAATCATAATTACATCACATAAATTCAATGTATACTTTACATATTACACTGTCACGCTGGTGCATACATAACATTACAGAAGTAACACATACAAATGCCGAGGAGGTAGATCAAGAACCGGCAAAGAAACTTGTTGTGGAAGTAATAGAAGAAGAAGAAATTACTGCTACCCTAGGAGACAAAGTCGAAATTGAAGAGGTTGTAGAAGAACCTAAACAAGCGCAAGGTAACTGTAACTCAAAGCTAGCTAAGTCACTAACATTATATGTACTCTGCAAATGCATTGACTCCACACTGGAGTTATGTTTATAGCTTATCATTTGCTTATGCTTAATGTACAGTTCACGCGTATCGCTTTTGTACACTTTCTTGACAGACATAGATAGTACTTATGATATTACAGTAGAAGAATTCAATGATACAGTCCAAAAGGGCACTAATGCTACTACAGAGGATGCCGAAATATATGAAAAAAGTGTTGAGGAACCTTTACCAGTGGATGAAGTAAAATTGCCTAAACCAAAGCGAGGAAAATCAGTTCAAATTGAAGAACCCGTTATTGTGGAAATTGACGATAAATTAACAGAGGTGAAACAGAAAGATATTGGAAAGAAGCCTTCTAAGGGCCGAAGTGTAGAAATTGAGGAAATTGAAATCAAGGAAACTGAGCAGCCCCAAAATATCCTCGAGGAAAATGTTACCCCTAAACGAAGGAGAAGTAAAGTCTCTACTGCTGAAGAAATACAAATTCAAGAAGTCGACGAAACGGAAAAGGTTATCAGTATCGATGAAATCAATGCTAAACCACGAAAAAGTATAGTTGCCACTACAGAAAACGTAGAAATTGAAGAAATTGAGAAACCAAGTAAAATGTCTGATGTTAAAGACGTAAAAGTAACACCAAGGAAGAGCGTTGTTGCTACTACCGAAGAAGCTGAATGGCAGGAAATAAATGAATCCCAACAGCCATCTGATGTAAAGGATGTAAAAGTAAAGTCACAGAAGAGTGTTATAGGAATTACAGAAGAAATCATGGTCGAAGATGTTGAGAAACCCAAAAAATTCGAAGTTGAAGATGTTAGTATGAAGCCAAGAAAAAGTATTATGGCAACTGCTGAAGAAGCACATGAAATAGTGCATGATATTAATATGTCCAGGCGTAAAAGTAGTACTGCAATAGTAGAAAGTGCACAAAGTCATCAAGCCATCAAATCTGGTGCCGATGAACTAGATGGCGATGTTGAAGAATTACTGAACAGAGCCAAAAGGCAAAGAAGTTTAATCGAAGAGATTAAGGTTGAAGAAACAGGTCCAAAAGGTACAGTTACTTTCATCACTCCCAAATATACTATTATTTCTCTTATTTCCACCACTATTCTACATTGCAAGCACCACGTCCCTAAGGCATTTCTACACCACATCTGTAATAATACACTTACAGCACAGCACGTACATCTCCAAACGACTTCACCTTTTATGTTTTCACCAATGTTTGTTATGCTTTGTATGTTTGTGGATTTGACCTAACCCTTTTTTGTGAACAACCTTCAGCACAATTTTTATTTTTGGGACAATACTGTAAGTATTCCGTATATATTTTTTTTATAATTTCACTTATTTTCAGATGGTAAGTATTATACTTACTCAATTGTAACGAGACACTAAAAAATAATTAATATTAGCATATAAAATGATCATTTTATAATAAATAAAATGGTTGTGTCTACTATAAACTGATATTTAGTTTATGTTTAGCATTACCTGTCATCACGGATACAAACATGAAAGACAGGTCACAATACGAATCATTTGATGTATCCTTCATGGTAAGAGGTGCAGCAAACCCGCCTCCAACCGCAACGTGGACTGTAGACGGTAAAGTCATCACGCCATCATCTCCAAGAGTGACCATGACGCAAAAGGGTGAAGAATTCAGACTGGATATTAAAAAGCTAGCACCATCAGACGGCGGTCTATATCAATGTACACTAACGAATCCAGTTGGCGATGCCAAGCATCAAGCTACCCTTTCAATTATTCGTAAGTCATCAAATCAGTTTATGCCAAGTGGACCAAATATTTACATGTAATCCATCAACAATTTGCTCTAGCAATCTTTGAATTATATAAAATTCACTAGGGTTAGAATTCTATAGGTTGTCACTAGGGTTAAATTTGAAAAATAGATAGTTTTAGACTCCACCTTCGAATACTGTAGTTAGGTGGATCCGCTGGTTCACTTGCTACATATTATGAAAGCATGTAACAGAAGATTTGAATGTAGAACTATTTATAATTTTAGCCGAAGGTGAGTTCCGACGACCAAAGATCAAAGAGGGTCTTCAAAATCAAACAGTAGTAAAAAAGAATACAGCTACACTAAAGGCTGTAATTATTGGCGATCCAGTGCCCGACGTTGTATGGTGCTTCAATGGCAAAGAAATAAGTGCCGAGGAGTACGAAAAGCACAAAATGATTTTGGATGCTGAAGATCGCGAAATTGAGGACGACTTGAAAGAGTGCACTTACAGTCTAACTATTCCAAGATGTATGTTTTATTCACGTGCCACGCAATTATATCAACGTGCCACTTTCTTGCAGGTGAAAGAGTTAATGGCGGAAAATACACAATTAAAGCAAAGAATAAGTGGGGTGTGATCGAAAGCAGTGCCATCTTAGATGTTGTCTTGCGTCCCGAAATCAAAGGACCAGCAGATGTGAAAGTGGTTCCTGGATTTTCAGCTGAATTGAAAACTGTTATCCAATCCAATCCTATTCCAACGGTCATATGGTAAAGTTAGAATTTACTACAGTACCCTTTAAATTACTCATTGTCAATTCATTATTTTTAGGACTAGAAATGATAACGTCGTCGAACCAACTGAAGACATTGAGATCATAGAAGATATCCCAAATGAAGTGTACACCCTGAGATTCAAAACTGTTAAGTTAGGCGATGAGGGATACTATAAGGTCACTGCCAAGAACAATCTTGGTGAAGATAGTTCTGAAGGCCGACTTAAAGTTATCAGTAAGTACTCTTCGGTATATAAATACCTATACCGAACATTTCAGTTAACAGTTTTTAGACCAGTCAAATTAGTTTTGATTTAACATATTACATCTGCCATATTAGAAAGTTATTTTTCGTTTAATCGAGTGATGTGAATGATTCTATTTTGTTGGTACCTGATATTTTTTGGTTCCTTCTATAAATTACCTTCGCAATGGTACATAAGAAATGAAAATTGCTGTAAATTGTTATTATATTGATAGTGTGACCAACGCCCTTTTGAATCTAATTTGACCGGTCTATTCCTTCAAAGAAAACACTTCAGTAAACATTATACTTGATTATTTTTGCAGAAGAGACGGAACCTACTTGTAAGTGCCGTTTTATTTAAAGCGCAAACGCTTTACGCTTCTTATATGATAGCGCGTTTAGCTTTTACACATTATACCACAACATTACTGTAACTACACGGTTTTCATACATAAGCCAGCGCAAATTTGATTATCAACTAATTTTAAAACGAAAGCTGTTGTACATATTACCTACTATCAAAAATTGGAGTAATTGTGTTTATATATATATTTTATGTAGGCTACTTTCTGCAACACATGCTTTAAAGTAACGTTAAGCTTTGTTCACCTGTACATTGAAGTTTCTAAAATCTGTTGTATCTAAAAGTTATCATGAATTTCTCGATCTAATATTATAGCTGAAAGACCTAAATTCATCACCGGTTTATCCGATGATCAAGTTGAGCATGGTGGTGAAATTACGTTGATGGTTCGAGCTGATGGTTTACCTAAACCAACCATAACATGGTTCCTGAATAATGCAGTAATTGAAGAAGGGTCGGCAATAGGGGAACTGAAAACCGTGGCCAATACTGAGTCACAAGTTAGCAGTTATCTTACCATCACGAATTTTGGAGAGAAGGATGCTGGAATTGTAAGCTTTTGATCAGTAGGGAATCAGTAGTTTAAACTATTTTTTGTTTTCAGTACAAAGTAACAGCTGTAAATGTAGTTGGTGACGCTGAAACTAACGCCAAAATACCCATGACCCAAACGCCACCGTTTTTCTCGTTGAAGCTGATCAGAAATTTGGATGTTAATGAAGGTGAACCACTTACCTTGAAGGCTAAAATAACTGGAAGTCCAAAACCAACTGTAAGATTTATTCTATAGGTAAACAACTATTATTCATACCTTATTCTTTTCCATAGTTGAAATGGTATAAGGACGGTGAAGAAATTCCATCCGATAGCGAAAGAATCAAAACGGAGTTACTTCCAGATGGCAACATCAGGTTGCACATAGACAAAATAACACCCGCGGATAGTGGCGCCTATAAAATTGTTGTGAAGAATACCAATGGCGAATCAACAGCTTTGTGTGCTGTAGCAGTCACTCCTAACCCACAACGACCTAAATTCACCAAATGCATCAAAGATCAAAAATTGACGATTGGAGAGCCGTTAAGATTGGAAGCCATGGTCGCTGCATATCCTCCTCCAGAAATTAAATGGTTCAAAGATGGTCTTCCGATCAGACCGTCCTCAAATGTGCATCTCGAGCATCACCCAGACGGAAAAGTTGCTTTGGTGGTCGATGCGATGAAACCAGAGAACGCAGGGAAGTATACTTTAGTAGTTGCAAACAAACTTGGTGAAGTCACCGGTGAAGCCAACGTCGAAACTGAAAGAAGACCGACGAGGCCAGAATTCATTACGAGACTGGTTCCCCAGAGCGTCGTCGAAGGGTTCCCGGTTAAGTTCGAAGTCAAGGCAACTGGCTTCCCTGCGCCAAAAATCGCCTGGTTGAGAAACGGAGCGGAAGTCGTTCCAGATGCCAAACATGTTAAACTTACTGATTTGCCAGACGGCACCAGCGTCCTGGTGATCGAGGCATGCCACCAAGATCAGGATGCACTAACTTACAGAGCTGTGGCGTCCAATGAAGCTGGGGAGGCGGAAACGTATGCTCCTTTAACTGTTAAACCTGCCACTAAGGAAGATCAACCTGAGGAAAGGCCGATGTTCCTGCATCAATTAAAAGATGCTATCACAAATGAAGGGCAACAGTTGAAATTGGATGTTCCGTTTACTGCAAATCCTATACCCAGCGTTGAGTGGACTAAGGATGGTGAACCAATTGCTCCCTCCGATAGGATTATGCTCACTTGTGATGGAAGAAAGGTATGAGAATATGATTTTGTCCAGGTTCTAATTTTCTGATACTTGTTGTGCAGTAAAACTGATTATATGAACCAAGTATATTTAATTTTTAATACATATAGCATAATTTCGTGCATATTTAATATTTTTTGGGGACTCTTTAAGCCCCTGCTTAGAACTAATGTTGCGAACAATATTCCCCCAAAATAAATACTTGCGTTTTTTTGGGGGTGATAGATGTTCTTTTTTGAATTGCCAAATAATGATCGAATTATGTTGCGTTGTTATGAATCTTTATTCGTCTTATCGCTACATCGGCCTATCTGTTTCTTGGCTATAGCTTACAATGAGTAGTACGCTCTTGTAACTAGAAGCTCTTTTAGTTGCCATTTGAATTGAGGGTTCCTCCTCCGTTCTAATCGGAGGAGGAACCCTACTGTAGGATTTAACGATGTTGTGTGAAGGATCCCATTTCAAAGAATGTAGGACGATGTAGCGGCACAATTAAGTCGTCACAACACCTTGTGTGCATACCGGAGTATATCTCATCGTTACTTATGAGGTCGCCTCATATAAGATAAGTTCCTCTCATGATTCATATATGTAAATACAAGGGAGTTGCAAAATTTAAATTCGAATAAAAATATCGCGACATGATACTTAACACTGCTCCGTTAACACCTGCTATACACCTGACAATTCTCTTCTGCAGTATAACAAAACTGATTCATACTAATAGAATTTCCCCCAAAACAGAACACCACATCGAAGGCGAATCTTTACTGATTTTCTTAAATTATTAATTGCGAAATGTGCAGAATACAACCTATTGTGTACAACGGTCCTCCCATCGTAACCCAGCATCAAACGTGACGGCTAGAAACCTCAGTGAATTTACTTCTGGAATCGAAGACTACAGGATTTGGTAGTTGGTAATTTAGTGAATCTGACTAAGTTAGTGTTTCATTGATTCAATACTAGACAGTATTGTAGCACAACTTATTTTGAAACCTTTTTCTCTCTTCGTTTATCGTTTTCGAGAAAAAATTAAAACATTAACCCTTGTCCTTCACATTTGTATTGCACAGTATGGGTCAATGTGCCCTATATCTGGAAAACTACTTGGTGGAGAGTGGATTATGTACGCTCTCGTATATCGCACCACCATCTGATAAAAATCAAATTATTATTATTATTAGCATAGTATTTCAACAATAATGAGTAACATAACAGCAACTCTATTTAGATATATATCACGTAACACAAACGTCATTTTATATCACGTAACGAAAACGTAAAAAAGAATTCTAGTGAAACAAAATACATAAAGGACTTGCATCCTTTTTCTTGGCTTAGCTGTTAAAGGTTACGTAATTTACCTGTAAATTCTTTTGCGGTAGGCCATATGCCTACCTATGGGCTGTGATTGCAGTAAACATCCTTTAATTTGGCACGTTCGGGACTTGAAGCATGCCGGATTACGGAATATTCCGGATTACAGGATGAATGTCGGAAAAAACGTGTAGTAGTTAGAATTAAACAAAACAGGACAGTAAAACATGTTTTTTATTCTTCCACCAGCTTCAATAGAATAAAAGTTACTCAATAATGTAAAATACAACATATGCACATCCTATAGTATTAAACGCGCTAATCTTGTGTGTATGTGCGTATGTATGTATATATTTCTCAGATCCGGAAGATCTAGAAGACGGCTTTATGATGCCCGCCGATATTTGTGGCGTTTCAATAATCTGGTGTCAGGAATCGATTGAGATATGTCTCGACTCTCACTCAATTCATTTTATATCGTAAATAAGTAACTGGCGGGATCTATCGGCAGGCAGCGAAACAGATATTGTCGGACGCGGCTATGACGATAGTTTAATCCTTGGCCGTACGATGGCGCCACCAGTCTTAAAAAAGCGTGCCACATGTGTGGCACAACAAAAAAGGGTTTTTTGTGTTTTACCCGCGGGAAATTGATTGAGATATGTGTCGATCTTCGAAAAAAATCGTTTTAAGACATAAAATCAGTTTTTATTACAACTAGGTTGCTATATTAGGGAGGAGCGTCCGTGTGCTGGTCTGTTAGTTTTGCATTTCACCACATGACGACGCTTACTTTTTTAACTGAAACAAACACTGAAAGTCCGAGCGGAGCTCGGAGTATGGTGATCCTGATAAACCGAGCGATAGCTCGGTCTACCAGGTACTGACTATAAAATGAAAACGTGCACTGTAGACCTACACAGTAGGCCTAGTCACCTTAAACCCACCTTAAACAAATTTCGAACATCAATTTGTTTTGTGTCTTCTTTCTTCTTATTTTTAGGAATTCATTTTGTATGATGTGTAGTGTCATAACTTCCGCTTCGTTGAATGAATTTCTGCGCTCAGAAAACTTCATAAATGTATTCAAGGCATCAGCTGCTTGATTCCAACTGACGTTGTTTGACTCGTCCACATCATCTTCATCAGAGACAACGTCTTTGGGGGCCGTTGGGTTGATAACACTCTGAATGAGGGCGCCATCTGTCAAAATTTCCTCTGTCGGCTCATCAAAATCTGCTTCAACCCACTCTTTTATTTCTTCTCGATTCAGTTGTGGCATGGGGTAAAGGCAAACAACCTACAACCTAAAACATCTTCTAGATCATCGCCAACTGTATCGCTTTCAGTAAGTTCAACATTTTCGTCCATTACTTCAGGCCAAAGTTTACGCCATGACTTTCAAAGTTTCCTGTTTTACCTCATTCCAAGCCAAAGCAGAAGCAAAGATAGCGCCTTTAATGGAAAACTGTCCTTGAAAATCTTTCACATTGCAATCCAATGCCAGTAAATTCTGTAGAAAGTAGCGTCTGCAGAGTGACTGGAAGTTCTGGATCATCCCTTGATCCATGGGTTGAAGCAAGGATGTGATATTCGGAGGAAGATAGGCTAGTAAAATATTACCAGACACTTCTTCCTTGTCTAGATGAGCTTTACAATTGTCTAAAAACAAAATAGCCTTCCTTACTATCTTCAGGCGTTTTCAATTTTTCAAAATTATTTTTAACAGCACAAAACAGGCACAAAGTCTTTGAAGAACCAGTTTTTAAACAACTCTTGATTCATCCATGCATTTGATTGTGCTCCATAAATCACAGGCAAGCTTTTCACGCCTTTGAAGGCCCTATGATTCTTTCCTATCACAAAATATCTTTATTTTTCTTAAAAGCTTTGCTACACTTTTCTCATCCCCACCAGCAAGGGTAGAATTTGGTAGGCAACAAGCTGTTTGACAAGCTGTCAGTTCATTTCAGACACAACAGACTCAATTTAACTTTGAACTCTTGACTTCAGCCCGTCAGAAATATTTAATTTTCTGATACTACTCATATAATTGCTCCTGAGCCAGCCTTCAGAAAATTTATAATCGGCATGAATGTTTAAATCTCGTTGAAACTGTTTAACTTTTTGAACAACTATAGGGCCAGTTATGGGTTTACCCTCTGATCTTTCTGCTGAAAACCAATTGCACAAGACCGGATCTAGTTGGTCTAACTTGTTTTTTTTTAAATTTGCCTTTCACTGAGATTTTTCAAAGTTTCCGATTCATTCAAAAACTGTTTCAACTTGTCTTTGTATTTTTTTAATGTCGTAAATTGTAGACGACCCTATGTCACATAGTTTTTCATAATGATGTGCCTACTTACGCCATCTTCACGATTTCCAGCTTTTGAGCCAAACTGAGAGTCAGATGTTTTCTTTTTGAAGACACGACATTAACTTTAGGACCCTGTCAGTCACTATAAAATCACTCACAAGCTTTACAAAACACTAAAACCCAACACGGTAATTTGACGTTGATGCAAGTGACTATCAGTCTGTGCGTTACTGAACAGTGTGCCCAAACTCCGGATTCGTTTTAAAATTTCTTTATTCAATATAAAAATATAACATAAAGGTTTCTCCGAAAAAATTAACAAATAAACTTCTCCTTCTTCCTCGGGAACCAGATTTTAGGGAGTTTACTCTCCACGGTCCGCCCCTTCGGTCTCAGAGACGTTCCAGGTAGCTTCAGTGAAGACCCGGTTTCCAGGCGTTCTGTAATCTTGCAGATGTCTTCAGGTTCCGGTATAATGTAATCTTACAGGATAACGGGACAGGTAACTGGTAGAAACAAAAGAATGGACGGATAGGAATCGGGGGACAGGAGTAGACTGTATGGCAGAAACTCAATACAGCTAGAGAGACCGGACTAGAATGCATGGGAGAAACACAATGCACCCTAGAGGGATACAGGACTGGAGAAATATGCAGAAACTAGCGCTACTGGTCACTGGTATACTTCTTCGGCTGGAGCGCTGGATCGAACTGCCGGGGTTACCGAAGCGGAAATCTTTTATATAAAACCTCAGTGACTGTTCAAATGAGAAGTAAGGTGCAACCTTCGGCGCGCGTTTTAGTTTACGCCTTTCCCCCAGTTGTCCGCAGCGGCGAATGGTTCAAACGAACATTTAACTCAGAACAGGGCTGGTCGTGGTCCGATGCGGACGAGGCCGTTCGGCGTCACTCTCTTCTGTGGTTAGCACCGGTTCTCGGGGCCGTTGCTCTTTACAAGACGCGGTTCTATGTCCTGTTTTTAAACGCATCGTTACAACAGTGAAATGTAAACAAAGACGCATATCAAGAGCTTCGCTTTCGTTTGCAGAAACGGAACGTGAAACGTAAACAAAGACAATCGTGCCGGATTATCCAGCATCCCGAACCTTAGGCTTCCGGATTAGAGGATGTTTACTGTACTTGGATTCTTCTTATTATTTTTTTCAATAATTTACTTAAAAAAGTAAATTTTCCCACTGTATGTTTCAAGTCAGGCAACAAATGCTTAAAGATTCAGTGATCATTGTATGTTAATCATGTTTGAGGTATTTTGAACTTTGTGGTACAAAAAGTTTTTGGCACGCTCCCATATAGATAATATTTAACATTTCTGTTTTATCCTAGGTTGGTTTAGTAATTGACAAAGCGATACCATCAGATGCAGGGCAGTACGCAGTAACTATTGCAAGCCCTCTTGGTAAAGATACAACATCCGGTAAAGCGACAGTTCATAAAGTGTTTGCACCACCTAAATTCACGCAACGGTTTACTGACTTACAACAGGTAATGTTGGCTCAGTAAGCATTTGTTCCTTTTATTAAAAAAAACAATGAGTAGCTCCCTGGAAGAGATGCCAAGTTCATCGCCAGAGTATCAGGTGTACCAACACCAGAGATCCAATGGTTTAAAGATGGGAAACCTCTCCATGAAACTGATAAATACCGCATCAAGAGAGATGGAGATGTATGTTGCCTATATGTTAACAATTCTACTCCTGAAGATAACGGTTTGTATAAAGCCGTGGCAACTAACAAGGAAGGTGAAGACGTTTGTGAAGCTAAACTGGAAGTAGTTAAAGAAATGTAAGTAGTAATTTCTATATTATGTTACTTTTCGGTTAAAACTTTGTTTTAGTAAAACGCCGCAAAAGGTTGAAGCTCCTTACTTCATGAAACGTCTAGGCGACACTGAGTTATACAAAGGAATGACTGCTAAATTCACTGCGTGTGCAGCTGGCATTCCAGAACCAACAGTGCAATGGTACAGGAATGATGAGAAGTTATTCCCGTCAGAACGAATTCGTATATTCAGCACTGATGGACTACTTAGATTGAATATTGCTGCTGTTGACCAGGATGACGTGGGAAAATATTCTTGTAAGATTTTCAACGAGCACGGCGAAGATATTTGTCATGCTCAATTAAGATTCGATGAAATGGATGCCAGACCTAAACGACCCATGACCGATCAATACACCGATTACGATAAGTATAAAAAGAGTGGTGCGCCCATACCTCTATCGGATGCACCAATCATCTCTCGCATGACGGATAGACGATGCACTCTTTCTTGGAAACCTTCTATTCCATCGGCGCCAAGGGCACCGGTTACGTATCAACTGGAAATGCTTGAGTTGCCAAATGGAGACTGGTTTACAGTTCGGTCTGGCATCAGGGGATGTGTTTGCGATGTTGGCAACTTGGAACCATTCAGAGATTATAAATTCAGAATCCGTGTTGAAAACAAATACGGGATTAGTGACCCCTCTCCGTTCGCTTTGACTCATAGACAGAAATTGGAACCCGAACCTCCAAAATTCATGCCATACCTTCCGCCTGGTATAGACTTCCGACCGGAGACGTCACCTTATTTCCCTAAAGATTTTGATATTGACAGACCGCCGCACGATAACATGGCTCAACCTCCACGATTCTTGCGAAGAGAACAGGACACCTCTTACGGCGTGAAAGATCAGAATACCAACCTGTTCTGGTTCGTTTATGGCTACCCCAAACCCAAGATGACCTACTACTTTAATGATGAACCGACAGAGAGTGGTGGAAGGTTTGATACGAGCTACACCAGAAATGGACAAGCTACATTGTTTATTAATAAGATGTTAGAGAGGGATGTTGGGTGGTATGAAGCTGTAGCAACAAATGAACATGGTGAAGCCAGACAAAGAGTGAGGCTTGAGATAGCCGAACTTCCATACTTTGTCCAAAGACCGGATATTGAATATGTCATGATGCGAGGTAAAGCGAAATTCTACTCAAGGATTATTGGCGTGCCGTATCCTGAAGTTAAATGGTACAAAGATTGGAAACCATTAGCTACATCTTCAAGGACAAAGGTAAATTACATTATTTCGTTGCCTGGTTAGAGAATTCTATCCTGATAAGTAAAAAAGCGGTATCGATTGATATGACTTGGGTATAAGCCCCCTTAACATATTAAAGTGTCCGACCTTATGAAGAGATACTCTTCATTTAAAATTTACCTATGTTCTGTTTTTGTTCACCACAGATGTTTTGTAGATACCGCTTTTTTAATTGGTAGAAACACTATTAATTTACGTTGCTAATTCTTTCTACAGATACAATTTATGGAGCCTGATACTCACATTCTGATCATCAACGATGCCATCCTAAAAGACGAAGGTTTATACTCAGTAAGCGCAAGAAATGTTGCCGGTACTATTTCTAGCAGTGCTATGCTTCACGTTGAAGAAAATGACTTAGAATACAACGTCAGAACATATAACAACTTATCACCAATTAAATCCAAGCGTACACCCTTCGATCATGGTTACGACATTGGCGACGAACTTGGAAGAGGTACTCAGGGAATAACGTATCACGCTGCGGAGCGTCTGAATGGAAGAAACTATGCCGCTAAGGTCATGCACGGTATGCACGGACATAGCGATCTACGTCCGTTCATGTACAACGAATTGGATGTTATGAACCAATTGCGCCATCGCAGATTGGTTTCATTACATGATGCATACGAAACCGACGACACGCTAACACTCGTGATGGAGCTCTGTGGTGGGGGTGAACTCGTTAAAGACTATTTATTGAGGAGGGATTACTATACAGAAAGCGAAATTGCTGGATACATCAGGCAATTGCTGCAAGGATTGGAATATATGCATGAGAAAGGATTTGGACACATGGG
The DNA here is from genome assembly GCA_033557515.1 of Diorygopyx duplodentatus. NCBI lineage: Eukaryota > Metazoa > Arthropoda > Insecta > Coleoptera > Scarabaeidae > Diorygopyx > Diorygopyx duplodentatus. The sequence goes on from JAWQRJ010000302.1 coordinate 17,105, forward strand.
TCTTAATGTAAGTAAATTTTAAATCATAAGTTAAGTAACGTTAAAAAATTAAACAAAATTCACGTTCGAAGGAACCTACCCCATGGTTTGAAACATTGGGGCATTAGAAGTTCTTTTTTCAGTTCTTATCAATTATGATTGTTCCTTAGATTGGAGACCTTCTGTTGTCTCATCCAGGCAGTGACAGTTTGAAAATCACTGACTTCGGCTTAGCGAGAAGAATAAGCATGGGAAGATTGATGCCATTGAAGTACGGAGTACCAGAATACGTTTCGCCAGAATGTGCCAAAGGCGAAGGAACCGGTTTACCCCACGATATGTGGAGCGTTGGTATTATCACCTACATACTACTATCCGGTTTATCTCCGTTTAGGGGAGAAAGGGACAGGGAAACTTTGATCAAAATCCAGGAAGGAAAATGGGAATTCGATGAGAGCTGGTGGAAGCACATGAGCTTTGAAGCAAGAGATTTCATCACTAAATTGCTGGTATATCAATCCGAAGGCAGAATAGACGTGCATACCGCATTGCGTCACCCATGGTTGGAGCGATGCGATAAGATTTGGCAGGACGAATACCAGATTTCCACCAGATATCTTCGCGATTACTTCGTATTATATAGAGAATGGTACGACAACGCATCGTGTAAAAATATTTATAGAAGAAGGCCATTGGAAGGAGCCTTCACTCATCCATCGCGCATGGTTTATCCACCTGGTGAAAGATACACACCCCCTCCATCTTTACCTAAATCAGAGCCGACTGCTCGAAAGGCGCCGACTTGGGAAGACCAAATTCCAAGCAGGTCCCCACTCAATTACGAGATTGGCATTTTTAAGTCTGAGAGCCAGTAAGTACTAGATCTTGACTCTTAGCATTGTACTTCATATTCTGATAACCGTAGTTACCAAAGTGGACCTGACACTTATCTTTTGCAACTGCGCGACGTGGATTTCCCTGTGAGAATTCGTGAGTATATGAAGGTAGCTGCTAGTCGAGGACCAGGTGCAGGGCTTGTAATTTCTGATGAAAATGGATACGATTGGAGAGTATGTGTAAAATATTTTGAGGTTATTTATATGAAATAAGTATAAAATTAAACGGTCATCATTGTTTGGCCACTCGCTCAGACACATTTTAAGTCACAATTATTTTCTGTCTTTTGCCATTTGTTTTTGGTGACATATTTTTCATAGAAAAGTTTTTCCTTTTTATCTATTTCCTCCTACATTATAAAATATTCTATATCATACGTTCTAATAATAGGTTTCTTTTCTTATGGCATCATTTGTATCATGTGTTATTATTAGTGGCCTCTCGTTTATCCTTATATCCTTATATACATTTCTGTATTACACCTTTTATTCTCATCAGATTGTATGATGAGTCCAATACCATAATTGCCCAAAAGAACCAATGTCCTTTGTGTGTTCTGGGTACTCGTTTTCCCTTCTTTTGTTTTCTGTTATTCCTAAGATCTCCACCTTGTGTATGACCACTTCCACTACAATTCCTTCTTCCTTTCCCTTTAAGCTTTTCTGATATGGTTTGTACAAATTTAAACGGTTGGTCACGGTTCTTAAGGTTTTTCAACTTACGAAAGTTTTGTAATACTGCAGGAATGAACTGTAGACAAATCTGTATACAAAATAAACCCATTTGCAAGAACATAACATTTCTTCTGGACACGTTTATATTTATGATTTTATTTGTGAATTGTGCTTTAGGCACCATCAATTCGAGAACGCCGAAGGTTCACTGACATCATGGACGAAGAAATTGATGATGAACGTAAGACTAGGATACAGAAGTATGGTGCCGGAGATACCGGATACAGTATAAGAAGGTTGCGCCATGAAATTGGTGCGAGATTGGATACATACGCAGAAGCCGAAGCCTTCTTAGAAAGTAGGCATGAAGGTCGTCTACCATTCTTTAGGGAAAAACCGGAGATTGAAGCCATGCAGGAGGGTAAAGATTTGGAGATGTCTTGCTATGCTGTCGGTGATCCAACACCGATAGTTCAATGGTTTAAGTAAGTCTATTCGTCAATTCGTGTTAATCACTTCGATGAGCTCTTTTGTTTGTCATAGAAACGATGCTATTATTGCGGACTCCCATCGCATCAAAATAGAAACCGATTCCGATGGAAGATCGCACATTAAATTCTGTCCAGCGCTAAGTTTCGATTTGGGAACCTACAAAGTTGTTGCGAGAAATAAGATTGGTCAAACAGTAGTAAGGACGAGAATTGTTTTGGGTTTGGTACCAGATGAGCCAGATTCTCCTGAAGCAACACAAACTTCTGACACGGAAGCTCTCCTAATTTGGAAGCAACCCAAATTTGACGGGCATTCGCCTATACAATGTTACAGTTTGCAATATAAATTAGCTAACGATACAGAATGGACAGAGCAAGCCAATAATATTGACCACGAATTTTATCTAATGACAGGATTGAAATCGGGAGAGAGTTACGTCTTCAGGTTGTCTGCAAAGAACAGTATGGGGTGGAGTGAACCAGGTGTCGCTTCACAAGTTGTAATTACAAAACCACCAGGTTAGTTTAAGGCGGACAATATGAAGGAATGTAAGTAATAAAAACTAAAAACTTACAGGTGTCCCTAAGATTCAATTGAGTAAAGCTATGATGCATCTGCAGAGTTATACGGATAGAGGTCAGCCCCCACAAGTTGACCCTACTGCTAGACCTAACTACAGCTTCGAGACAAATCCCGTTGACTGGATCCATGGAAACGCACAGGAGCATTACGATTTCATTTCTGAAATATCACGGTATTGTACACAACCTTTATGTGCAGTACATGTAATGGATGACATTCTCATATCGCGCTGAAAGCCGTCGTAGTACAGAGTTGTGTGATATTAAATTTCTAGCCTGTCTAGCTTTAACTTTTCAGTACCACCCCTTTTATTGTTAATGCATGACCTTTTGTTGAAAGAAAGCGCAACTTGGACAACAATACACGCGTTTGCTGAAACAAAACAACTTGTATAATACGCTGTGCCCCGGCTAAACTTTGTTTGCACATTTCTCACCATTTCTGTTGTAAATGACCGGATTTCATGGATCATGTATTATTACTGTGTGGCCTGTTCACATAGACCTTATTTTTCAAATATCTCCCAGGGGTGTTAGATCTGGGGATTTAGCTGGCCACTCCCCGTCCAAGTATATCGTAACTGCAAGGATATAATGCGGAGGTGCGCCAACTTGCTGAAATCATATCGTCGGAATGGATAGATCAGGTTGCAGTTTATATGGAAACATAACAGCAAGAGGTAATGCGGTTACCCACAATTCGGTAATTTTCGTGTACACCATAATAAATTCTGAAAAAATTGATTTACCATTATGTTTACCAAAAGGAGGACACTTGGAAGGACGGACACACTACGTGATGTTATAATTATATTTTTAGCCGATTGGATATAGCTAATCTGACAATGAAATATGTAGAGGACATAAGTTTAGAAAAATTAGAAGAAAACCCAACCTTTTATTTTAGATACGTTGACGACATTTTAACTACATCTCACCAATCATATCTAAATAAATTATTTGAAACATTCAACAATTTTGATAATAGATTAAAATTCACAATTGAAATAGAAAACGCAAACAAATCATTGGCATTGTTAGACACTGTTATAACAAGAAAAGACGACAACATATTCTCCATCAATTGGTACCAAAAAAGTACCCATAGCTGAAGATACATACATTACCACTCCAACCACTCAAAAAGACATAAACTAAATATACTAAAAATCATAATAAATAAACCACTAAAAATTTCTGATATACAATTTCGAGACATCAATATGGAAAATATAAAAGAAGCCTTTATAAGGAATGGCTATCCAAAAATGGTAATAACGAAAGAAATAAATAGAGCCAGAGCACCTGACACCAACAACGATGCAATCAATCCACACATACCACGTAGCAATTCCTTGCAAGTATAAAGGAACCAATTCGTGTAAGAAGATACGGAAAAACTATAATCTAAAACCTGCATTCACCATAACCAACACACTTAGATTTACAAACACTAAGAGCAAGCCATGAACTAAAGAAGAAAGCAATTCTTATTTCAACGGATGAGATGTAGAACCCACATACACTTTGTCACAATCCTTGCATTTGATTTTATATACCACATAAAATCAACATCTCATGCGTTGAAATAAGAATTAACCAACACTGCTCCAAGTGAATGTGAAACCGAATAGAACTGCACTAGCAGCATATGCAAATGAATAAATGTCTTCGATTACGAAGGTGCCAACATCGTCGAACGAGAGAACAGCAAGAAAATGAGGCTCGTCCTTGAAATGTTGCACATCATAGGATAAAAGAACGATACAACGACATGTTTATCGGCAATCTTCTGAACCGTGCAAGATGAAGGCGAATTTAAATTGATTTGACTTTGCTGTCATTTAAGAGACTTGTGTTTTTCAATCAATTATTCAATTATAACATTTTTTTTCTTGTATGTTCTGTCTGCAGGTCATTTTAAGGCAACTAAACTCTATCCGATCCTTAAAAGAAAAATGTAGGTTACCATTTCAAAAAGTCCTCGATGACGTCACGGCCTTTTCGCGGATGCCGCGAAAATTTTATAATCTATACCAGAAGAGGCCACTTGTAAACTTAAATTGACTTATCCGAGCGTTTCCACATTTTGCTTCCTAACCATTTTATTTATTTTATTCACGTTAGCTGGGACACACTGTATACATATACCTCCAGCTGTACAAGGTATTCATCATATAAAGCATGTTTAAACGAAAGTTTGCATACTTTTTGTATACTTTTTCTTACAAAAATTGTCTTGTTAAGAGGGAAAAGTTATATGTAAATTAAAACGGAATTTTTCAAACTTTTGAGAAAACTTTGTCTGATATTTTGTTGGACATCCTTGCACTGATATTTCTCTCAAGAAATAAAACTAGATCGTTGTAAGCTGATCTTGCTGGGTATGATTTTGTTGTTCTTCACTTGGAAGTATTGCTACAGCATCCAGGAGAAATTTTATGGCTTGGAGTCGTTACAATATTCTAGATATTTTCGCAATATTATTTTAATGATTAGTGCAACTGTTCGCTGCAGTAATTAGTCACTTACTGACTAATTATTAGTCTGATTGCCTGAAAATATAGTGGGAAATTTCGTACGAAATGAAGTTTGCACAACATAAAAAATCCTATTTAATCCTATTTAACGTTGGCGGAATTTTTTGACACAAATAAAAAACCAGTTGAATTTATCTTATTTATGGTTTCAACAAGACCCTTAATTGAACCAAGCTTGCTATTGAATTTTTCAATTTCGCTTCACGCAATGTCCATCTGCACCACGACTATCTATATCTTAAAGCTCTGATGATTTTTCTAAGGCAATTGTCATAATTTCGTTTTATTTTACTAGTGCACCACAGTTTTCAAACTTGATGTGAAAGTAAACGAATAATCTTATAATTATTAAACCAAATATTATCAATATTTCCAATGAACGGCAATGTATGTTGGAGTTGTTTCTCAGAAATGTCAAAGGGGAACATGTTTATTTTTATCCGATTCGCAAGATCTTAAAAAACTATTTTTACTTTTACCTTTTTTTAAATTCCTCTACTATCTCGAATTATGTCGTTGAATTTTACAAAATGTAACTTTTGCGGTTTGTCGTATACAGTGCGGACGTAAATGGTCCCCCCCCCTGCTAACTTTTGAACCAGTCAAGATAGGAACATGAAACCAAAGCGGTATCAAATGGTATAAAGTTTG
>JAWQRJ010000303.1:0-22908 GCA_033557515.1 Diorygopyx duplodentatus
GGATATCTCACAATTCAGGATACAATTCGAAGTTTTCTATTAATAAATATATATCTTCCTTGCCCCAAACACGTTTTCCCCCATTTCGTGTATTTCGTGTAAAAAATCGGCCGTAAAAAATTCAAAAAGTTGTGTACTGCTTCGGGCAAATGGAACACCCTGTTTTAAGATCGTACATTTCTTTTTAGTAATAAATTGATTTATTAGTTTGTGTCTAAAAGTTGTTACGGTCTACCCGCGCACTTTTGGACTACCCTATATATTGCTATTGTCGTTAACTTCAAGTAACTGTTTTAAAATCAAAAGTAATTAATAACATGCAGTTGCTGTTGATTTTAAATTTTCACTAAAGTTTATTAACAATTTGGGGTAATTGTTTGTCTTTGAATTGTTTATTCAAAGACAGACGATTGGTACATATCAGTGTAACAATACAACAATGACATACTAAATCAGCATGAAAGTGAAAGTACTAAAAAAATCGAGATTTTTGACATTTTACTCGAAGTTTAAAGAAATAGATATGAAATTAAAAAAACAATAATTATATAGAATTCATATAGGCGACCGCTTATATTCCAAATGAGTAGAGAACAGCGCCATCCCTGAGCGTGTACCGGTAGTTTTATCCCCCACCCCTTCTTTACTATCAACACGGAGTTGGATGAGTTTGTTTGGGGCCACTATAATTAAGTTTTGTTAATATCTGTCGTGTAAAAATGTATGGTTTAATAAAAAGCGTTTGGGTGGATCTGGATTTCTGCTTACTGAGTCCTTGACAAAGCGTAAGATGGAAATGTATACTTTCCAAATAAAAAAAAGTGGAAAGCTACATTTGGGGTGAAATATTCTTGGACTCTAAACGAGCAGGTTCACGTGTTTTTGCCTGGCAAGCCGAAGAAAAAAATTCCAATTTGAGTAACCTCGAGTTGCAGTTGAAGCGTTTGGTACACAAGTTACCGGCAGCAAGACTGACTTAATCAGGGATAAAGGAGATGAAAAGCCAACATTATGCAATACAAGGCAGGCAACACAGGCAGTTCAAACAAAGCAGTTATAACTATAAATCAGAAAATATTTATTCAAGTAAGTGACCGGCTTGAGTTGGAATAAGAAACGCACAGAAGTGTTTTTTTATAAATATTTTTTATTTTGTACCCGCTTTAATAATTAAGATCTGTTTTCATCCAGTAAACTGCTAAAACTGCTAAAATGTTTGAATGATTTCTTCCCACTAAGTTAGACAAAAAAACATTTATAATGATCACTGAAAAGTTTGTTTGTGTATACTTATAAAACAAATGTCATTTTGTTTGATTCACCTGAATGGCCGCTACCTTGTACCAAAATTTTTGAATCTCAGGGAACTTTTGATTGAGGAGGACAGTAAGATTGCTTAGACAGTAACATTACTACTGCTTTTATTGCCATCGGATATACATTTGTTTAATCTTGACAGGCCATCTAGAGGTGATGATGTGGCCATATAGTACGTTTGAAGTGTACTTGCGTCAAAGGTTATCTCTCAGCTCTTGAATGATGTTATAGAACATCTGCGGCTAAGAACAGTTGAAGGCAGGATATATGGCACTTCCTGTTGGTATATCTCAATTTGAAGAAACCCCGTCAGTTGTGTTACACGGAGTTGACGAATTTTTTTGCTTAGGGGATTGCTGCCCCTTAATAGTGGTTTGGATCGTAATTACTGAAGAAACGTCAAGAATACCATAAAATCCCCTTTCGAATTTTTGGAAATAAATGAATCTGGTGTTCATGGCAATCATTCACATAAAATCCAATGCTACTGATGCGGATCTGATTAGTATTGAGATGATTAGGTTGTGTTGCCCATTTATTTTGCTATTTCCGGTAAATCGTCACGTCTTATTGATGTTTCTTGGCAATCTGATTTGCTAGTTCTCTGCCACCCCTGTTAATATGCCATAAACTGCAGTCGCCAAAATGCATAGACTCTATACTCTCTACAGTACGTTCACAGTTAATTCAATTGATTCGTAAATAAATTAAGAACATCCTCAACGTAAATTGACTTTGGACGATACAAACAGTAAAATAATGATTTTTATCCTTCTCCCTATGTCGCTTTACTGCCCTCTATTGCAAACTCTACTCTGGGCGTGGACTCTTTACGTAAACGTTGCGGCACTATCGTTTGCCGTCTCACTCTGAACTCTTCAATGTCATTCTTTCAGACGATACACATTGGGAAATTGTAAACAGGTGTCTGTTAGCCCAAAATTCCCAAAATCGAGAGATAAAATAGACAAATTCGTAGCATATGATCATAAATTTTCATAAAATGATCATAAATTTTAGATCGAAATGAAAATGAATACCCATCTCGACACGAGAAAGTAATGAAAATGTTAGTTCCCTTCGCAACAACATATTCATTTGAAGCGGGATTTTCATCTACGACGGTAATAAAAAATAAATTTAAAAATCGGCTTTCGGTTGTTTCGCCGCTCCCGCCTTAGCTTGAGTAATTTAGAACCTATAATTGAAAAGTTAATTGAAGAACAGCAGCAACAATCTTCTCATTAACATTATATGCCAAATAAACAAAAAATATAGACATTTAATTTTGTAGTAATCAGAGGAAGATCTTCTTGCTAAAGTCTTGGCTGCTTGCAGACAGATACAAAATATTATGGGGATTTTTCATAGGATCCGTGAATCGATGACACGAAGATGCAATCTGTGCCTTGAAGTAAATGGCCAAGAATTTCAACAACTTCTTTAAACAGTTTAAATAGACGTTATTTCATTGCGCAGATTTATTTTATTTTTCTTTAAATAAAACAATTTTTATGAAGAAAATAACCACTCCCCATACAGCAGAACATCACTAACTTTGTTTTAGCTGACTTTAAAGGAACTAAGAAGCGATTATTTCTGTTAAAATTTTGCAGTTTCTATTCTTTATCTTGTGTTGAAATTGTCGTTTTAAGAGGCTGTATCTCCGTAAGGGGGCCAGATCCGACCCATGTTTTTAGGAAGTTTTTTTCTTATTTTTACCCCAAAAATGTACTAGCAAAGTTTGTCGGTCTTATTGCGATAAATAAACTGTTTTAATTTACGTTATGCTGCTAAATATTTGTCATCGCGAAATAAATAGTGAATATTAAATTGTTAAAATGCATAAATATTCGTGCAGTCTTAATAAGTTCGACTGCTCTACTCGACTGCTCTCTTAAGAGCAGTCGAGTATTAGACCAGTCTTTTTTGGTCTGCCTTCGTCATTATTTTCAATAATGCCGTAGATAGTCTCCCATTCGTTTGGTCTTCAAAGTGTGTCAGCCATCTTATCATCTACACCCACATTTACGTTGTTATGCATGGTTGCTCGTATATTTCCTCCACACCCTTGGTTGTTCTTCTCTGCCGCGTGCCTCTGCGTCCATATGTGCCTTTCTTAGACTTCCCTCTCACACCTGCAGTTCCTTTTCTTTTTATTTCATTATCGTTCATGTCATAATGTTGAATGGACGTGTATACGATCCTAATGGTCCCTACTGGACTGGTTTATGGCTTTATGATACCCCCCGCCTACTTGAAGCAGATTTTTTTACTTTATTTGTTAAATACGGTATAAAAAGAATTTTCATACTGTTTTCTGCGGTGGTGCAGTGCAGTGTTCCCAATTATATCTATAAAAGTTAGATCTTAGAAATACCCCAGATTTTGACACCAGAAAAAACGCATATGCCAAAAACTGTTGAAAAAATTTCGGCTATTGTAGCTCCTTTCGTTCTAAATAAGTATTTAGTAAATACGTTATAACTAAAAACAAATCTTGGGACAACATATGTGCATCACTGGAAATGTTATTTCAATTTAATTTTTGTAATTTGAACATTAATAATAAAGGTAATAAATACATCATTTAATTATATTTTTTGGATTTCGCCAGTACAGGGTGAGTAAAAAAGCGACAAGTGTAGAAATAGAAAAAAAAACAATTTATCGATAATTTACCGTTTATGCAAACATTGTAAACAAGTAGACATAACATTCTTTAAGGAGACAGAGAATGTTTGAGTATTACACGAAATTTTATTTAAAAAATTGGATTGATAACTTTTAAATAATAGAGAAAGACAATGGAATGAAGGGAAGGAGGCGATACAAAGAGGAGAAGAGAGGTAAAGAAGGAATAGGGGCGGAGGGATGAAAGGGAAGGGGTAGGAGAGGGCGGAAAGAACAGGTAATTGCTTACGTGATGTCGATATATTTCGCTAATTTCTTACTTTTGATGGCTTCAGCCGGTCAAACGGTTCAATGAATCAAGTTGGCGCAATATAACAGCGCAGTTGGCGCAGGATAACTTTTGATCAGCATCACATCAACTACAAATATGCAAACTTTCGAAAAGATTCACCCATTCCCAATAAGAAAAGTATCATCAAAATTCAAACAATATCAGAGAAAGTCGTATGAGTGTTTCACACCAGATATTTTACGTTTTTATTCGCCAGCTCTTATTCTGTTTTTTATTTTTTTAAATTTTGATGTATGGTTTAAAATATTTTCATTTTTCTAAAAAATAGCCACCGCAGAGGATATTTTAATTTCTTTTTTTGAGTGGGCATAAATTTTAGTATCTGGAAATGTAAAACTAACAGACCGAGCTAGTTCCGTTCGACCAGCACACGATGGCTCCCTATGTCCGCAACCTAGCTATAATACGCAAAAACTATTTTTTTTATATCTTAAAACAAATTGTTTGAAGGTCGGCACCTATCCCAATCTCAACTTAATATCTATGATAATAATATAATCCAAGATATAAGCATTATTTTTAGTTCAAACGAACAGAATTTTCAGCTCCCTCTTTGTGGATACCACTTGACTAAAAAACTTAATTTTTACTGGATGCAGTGTGTGTGTACGTATTATTAACTCCTCGTACACGGTGTAATCTATTTTCAGAATTATTAGAGTGGATATTTATAACCCCAAGACAGCCATTCGTTTACAGCTGCGTGGTGCCCTTAGCGTGGCATGGGGAACAGTCGGCCCGGCCTCCGTTCAATATTTAGTACAGCCCTCACGGCCTGGGTGCTTACTATGGTCCTTGTATGGTCCTATGGTAACTATTGATCGAGTAGTCTTTAAAAACAGGCAGGGACTGCTAACTCCCCACTATAGTACTGCCGACTGGAACACGTTGTGGTGGTGTGTGTGTTCGATATGAAACATGTGCTCCGGTCTTTTAACCATTATATTTTCCATTGAACACGTGCAGAAGACTGGAGGAGTAGGAGTTTTTTGTTTTTGCCCGACGTGAATACATATAATTGAGGTAAGTGTAAAAGTTTCTGTCAATTAAAAATACATACTTTAAAGTCTGATATAGAAATATGTAGTAGGATATTATGACAAATATCACCGCCAGAATATCCTAATCAACGCAGTCGTTAGTAGAATTAAATTTCGCTGTATTAAATTTCGAAAACAAATGAACAATATTGGCTGAAAGCCTATTGTGATAGCAGAGTTAAATTACTATTTTTGTTTCTGCTGTATTAGATCGCGTTGGCCTCGAACTTCTAATTTGTGATTGAACTCTACGTCACATAAACAATTACCTATTTATTTCATGGAAGATAATGCTCTATTCAGTCTGCCGGTTTGAATGAACTCGGATGAAAAGTAAATTGATATTATTGATTAGATTTTATGAAATTTAGGTCAAAATATTATAAATTATGAATCAATGGATGTGAAGGACTTCTTCATCAAAGGGTAATTCTATGTTAGTTTAACCGACGTATGACACCCATGCTGCTTTACATAGTTTGAAAACGCCATTATCAATGTGACACGAGAGTGTCACAACTTTTTCTAAACTAAATTTGTAATGTAATAAAAACTGATCACTCGACATCTTTAACGCTCTCTTCATGATCAACATGGTAAATGAAGAAAGGTACTTGGCAGGCATTGTGTTTTACCAGCTACACTGCTAAAACTAATTTGGTATTACCAAAAATGACAGAAGGCAATGATTTTTTTTAATATTTGACTTCATAATACTGAAAGCACTGCCACATTATTCACATATTGGTCAGATTTTTCTGAACAACACGCTGTATGAGAGTTGGGTTGGAAGAATTATCTTTATTAACCATTAATTACTCACACAGAGACTTGCTCGCATGGGGTCACCACAACTCCAATTTATTGGGAAAATTTCCAATGATCGATGATGATGAATGCATTCCGACTAACTCAAAAATGTTTTGTTCTACAGGTTGACCCCATGCGAATGATTAAGGGTTAAATACAATGTTTCAGAAAATTTCAGTTTAGCCATAATTTTGACATTTTAAAAATTACGCCAAGGGGGGCAATAAAAAGGTCTCCAGACAGTTGACAACGATGTTAACGGCCAAATTAAATTACGCCACACGTTTTTGAACCCAAAAAACAAACCCAACATTTGTGGAATAATCAAAGTATAAATGAAATAAAAACACTTTCTAATGACTACTGAAAGTTGTTCAACAAACGGAAAAACAAGTTCTGGTAAGAGCACGCACACCAGTTAAATGATACATTTTCAAAAAGCAACCAATAGCGTCGTTTAACCAAACTTAAACATTGATGAACATGGCAACACGGCCAACTGAATACAGCCATACAGCTTAATTTAGCTTCACGTATGTACGCCAGAGGGCCAGACTGCTGTAAACGTAGAATGAGATTATTTATCATGGCACCGAAACGCGATTTAAAGCTGTCAATTGAAGAAAAATTTAAACTAATAAAAGAAATCGGAAGTGGATCAAAGAAAAAAGACGTGGCTCTGAAATACAGCATTCCGGTGAGTACGTTTTCCACAATTTTAACAAATAAGTATTCAATTATCACATCATACGAATCTGGTACTTTCTACTGGAGGCAGCAAAAGAATGAAAAAACCAATGTTTGAAAATATCGACAAAGCAATCCTCGATTGGTTTACAGGAGCTAGGAACCAAAACATGCCCATCAGAAGCACAGTTTCAGGAACAGTGTGTTATGTATGTTAACAGTGTAATTATGATAAATTGACTTAATGATAGTTTTTTAAAATTTAAGTTTTGCCAATTCATTCAGCGAAAAATAGTATTTGTACTTCTGGCATACCATAGAAAACAACTCCTGTATGTTACCTTAAACTATCATCAATATCATATTTCCCGTCAATGTTATAATGATAGCAGATAAACAAAAACTCTACTGTTACCAAAAACTAAGCCCATTAACTATTTGTTCATGAAAAATTACTACCAGCTTAAATGTAATTGTTCGCTGTACACGTTTATTCCATAATGTTTAAAGGTCAAGTACACCAAACACGTAAATTTTAGATAATTTAACTTTAAACTGAATAAACTGAATAGTGAAGGCATTTGTTTTCAAATTTGTGTACTTAATGTTGAATTTGCGTCAAAACTAAGTTACAGATATGTAATAAATTTGAATTATTCCAAATGAACAATGAGAAACACCGAGAAACTGTTTAAATTTAGCCGTTACTAATTAAATATATGAGAACTAAGCAATGATTTCCATAAAAAGAACAATTCGGACTTTCTTTTTAAAATAAACAGTAACTCTTATGGTGCGCACTAAAATTATCAAAACATAACACTTATTGGAACATAAGAGCTCAATTGTGCACGAGCGAATGAACAACAATGCTACTCTGCGCCAGACGTAACTCTGTTCTTGTAGCTGAGGATCGTTTAACGTTATTGAACATAGCAGCGGTGATACGTTGAAAAGACTGTTGAATCCTTTCCACCTCGCCTTGCCGAGTTGTAAGTGCAAAACGGTAAATATCATATTTAACAGTTGACACATCAGACAAACACCCCACAAAAAGACATGTATAGGTCTAAAATCTGGTGATCCAGCTGTAAAAAGATGATGTCTCTTTCACCGAAATCAAAAATCATGCACTATTGCACTCCTGCAACATTTACCGGTGGTACGATATCCATAAAACTCCCACCTATAAAATTTGTACATTGTTTCTCCATAAGACGTTTTTTCGCGGTAACATTCTTAAAATCAAAGATGTGCTAAATCTGGTTGCAAGACGCACGAGAAAGCTTGTTCGCCGCATCTAAAATTGAGTTTCCGTCGAATTTTCACGCCATCAGATAGAAATTATGATAATTATAACACACTGCACGACTTGTCTTCTTCCTAGTTTATTCTGCAAAATGGGGGGGAGGGCAATTTCAACATTTTGACAATTACGTCCAGAGAAAATTATGTACTCTGTCTACATCTGTAACCAGCAATGGTATTTAAGTTCCAGGTAACGTTTTTCTTTGCAAAATATCAATGGCGCATCGGCGTGTCGCTTCTCTCTTTCTATTTCCAGCAATAAAACCCCCAGCCATAAAATTTATACTTTGTTTCTCTATAAGAGGTTTTTTCGCGATAACTTTCCTAAAATCAAAGATGTGTTAAATCTGCTTGGACCACGAGAAAACTTGGTCTTTGCCGCATCTAAAAGTGAGTTTTCGTCGAATGAATTTCCCAGTAAGTCCATTTGCTAGCAATTAGTCCAGAAAAAAATTGCAACGCCAACAGAGTACCAGAAATTCTTCGAAATTAACTATATTTGGCTTGTCATAAAACAAAAACTAAGTACAATATTTCGAAACGGCTTTCACCACGTGAAAGCCCAATGCTAGTACTATATAGAGAGGCTATATAGAGATTTCGTCGGTTGAATTTGCATACAATTTATAGCAGTTAGACCAATTATCTAACATCTTGGCAAACATCTAGTTTTTCTAAGACTTGCTTTATAAATTTGATTGGAAAAAGAAGGGAAGCTCTTACTAGTTCTGTTAGAATATATTGTAGTGCGTCCCGCTTAAGAATTGAGTGTTTTTATTGTTTATTTTCATTTACTGATGTAAGGTTTTGACGTATCTTTTAGGGCTGTAAATCCATAAAATTATATTTCATTCGAAAATCCACTGACACACGTAACATATCCGTCTGGCATCGCCCCTTTGGGCATATTGTCTACTATCTCCTACTTTAAGATCATAAATCGGGAATAATGTAAAGGATATCGTTTATTTAAAACTATATATTTTTTCAAAGATCACAAGATGTCAAGCTTTATAACTGGACAGCAGGTAACAACCGAAATCTAAGGATCAGAGAAGCAACTTTTCACGTGGAGCCTAAACAAAACACCTTGACTTCTCCTAACCCTAATTCAGGATGATTAACGCAAACATTTAAGCCGTTCCTGTCCAGTTCCCATTTTAAAACCCCTGAAGAAAGACGATCGCACTTTCGTATTACTTTAGAGTAAGTTTCACACCCCTTTTGCTTCTTTTCAACTTAATTCAATAGTATTTTCTTCTTTTGCGGATTAGCAAATATACTGGGTGTAAAAAATGTGGTGTCACATAAATCGTGTTAACTTTTGTAATTGGATCCTGCGAAAAATAGAGTTAAATCCCTTGTTTTTGTCCAATTTGATGTTTGATGTTGTGGACGAAGCTACATTTGCGAACACAAGTCAATTTTATAGGCATAATATGCACTATTTGTCTGTAATGAATTATTTCACTACATAGTTTGGTTTAGTTTAGGTTGTTAGTAATTGCTACCTACAGCGTGCAAATTCGACGACGAAAACATTAAAAATTTTCCCCTATTCAATTTGCAGAATAAACTAGGAAAAAGACAAGTCGTGCAGTGTGTTATAATTAGCTTAATTGCTATGGCGTAAAAATTCGACGACGAAACTGACTACGACGACGACTCTGTTTTAGATAGTACTAGCATTGGGCTTTCACGTAGTGAAAGCCGTTTCGAAATATTTTACTTAGTTCTTGATTTATAACCATCCAAATATGGTCAATTTTGAAGAAATTTAGTTACACCGTTGCTTCGCAATTTTTTGCGAAATTACTGGGAAATTACTGGAGTAATTACTGGGAAATCGACCGACGAAAACTTACTTTTAGAAGCTTTCTGGTGGTGCGAGTGGATTTAACATATCTTTAATTTTAAGAAAGTTATCACGAAAAAACCTCTTATGGGTAAACAATGTATACATTTTATGGCTGGGAGTTTTATGGATATCGTAACACCGGTGCAACATTTAAATTTTATCTCTGTTGATAATTGTTGAATTGCACAACATGAGAATTTTGTGGAATGTGGTTTCATATGTAAACAGTTTCTACACTAAACTTTTTCTGCAACTTTTTGGATTTTGAGTCCAGTGGCAGAGTCATTCTTGTTTCGAAATCTCTTTATCGATCGTTCTGGGTACTATATGTTTCAAACAAATTAGTTTAGGGTAGGCTGTGAACAACAAAATTTTGACGTGTGCTGTAACTTAATTTTGGCCGTTAACGTCTGACTTACGTTAACGTCAACTGTTAAGGAACCAATTAATTAAAATGGGATCAATTAATTGTCTTGGAGATACCCTAACTTTTCACACCCTAAATTTTTTGAAACACAGTAGTTGAACATGGTATGGGTGAAATTTGTTTTGGCGAATATATTTGTTGTTGATGACGATCTGTTTATCTGTAAATAATTACTGCAGTCCTTGCAGTTCTCACAATGGCTTGTGGATTTTCAACAATTGCCACAGTAATTGACAACACCTTCTCTTTGTTTAAAATTGTGTTTGTCCTCGTTTTCTTTTCATAGTCCACATTTCCGGAACGTCCAAATCGGTCTTTTAGGTTTTGACGACCTCTCATCAGGATGTCTGCTATGAGGAAATCTCTGAGAATACACCCGTGACGCCAAAAGACACTTCCCTTCACATTCTGAAATCCCATAAATCATACTTACAAAACATTGCCGACAATAATTCATTTGGTCAATGTACTATAATGAATTCCATGAATTGCGAAAAATGTAGCAAAAATTATAATTTTTGAGTACCGTTGTTCCAGACGATATTCGAATATAAATAATTCCAGTTAAATGGTCTTAATCATTAATATGTCCCAGTATACTTGCTCGCATTAACGGGATTCCCTGATAAAAAAAACAATGGAGAAATCCTCTGATTGTTTAATTTTCTGCTAGTAGAATAGAAGATAATTTTTAAAATATTGTATTATTCAAAACATTGACATTTTTGTAACATACTGATAGATATAAGACAACCTCAGTATTTTAGTAACATCCTGTTGTAATTTCCCACCTACTTTACTACGCCTCATACCTTCTAATATAATTGCTATTGAAGTGATTAGGACTCTCTCAAATCTTTATCACCCAAAGCAGTAATAATTCTGCCAACCGCAAGCTAGTCTTGTAACATTCTTGGAGTGAGTCATTTGAGACAATAACGCTTTATGAAAATAAGCGTTATTAAGGTATTTACCACAAAGTTCGTTTAAGTTTATGCCCATTGCTATCCCATATATTGAGCTTGCGCACTGGCAATTTAATCTGAAATCTGCGTTAACTGGGGCAAAACGCCAAGTACTTGAGTGAAGCTGTTCTACAAACACTTACAGAAGAAGTCTCTTGTATTAGTGAAGTGTTTTGAAAATTCAGGAGATGAAATCCACGTAAGTGAAAATTGTCAAGTGGCACACAAAATTAAAAAGTGTGATTGTTTGTAACTTTGTCTAAGTATTTTCTGTGCTCATTCTGTTTTGGGAGTTATAATAGAAATGTTTGAGATAGTACTTGAAAAAAGTTAAACCAATTTGAGGAAGCCAATGAGAGTAAATAATGATGTCTTCTTGCTCTTCGGTATTTCCGAATTTTTCGGAAAAGTTAGATGGCGTCTTCGCTCTCTGGTTCTGTGACTGGCACACATGTGTCCAACAAATTTTACTTTTACTTCTCTCCTCTATACCATTCTACGAAAAAATACAAACTAAAGTATTTCATATAAAAAAGTAAGAAGAGTGCAATTAATTCATCTAGCTGTGACTTTCCTTTTACTTCACTTTTCTCTTAACAAAAATTACTAATCTGCACCCACATAAAAAAAAGCTGTAACTAAACTTCTCTAAAATGTTCTAGAATATCCCAAAAAACTACAAAATATTCTAAGGTGTTAACGACCCTAGGATATTCAGTGATACAGCTGTCACAATCACAAAAGCGAAGTTTACGGCAAACAATAAGCAATAATTCTGCTCTCTGTGTTGATGTAAGCAACTTTGTTATTATTATTATCTTGGAAAAAATCTGCTACATAGTGTAATGATGCTGTTTCTTTTCTACAATTGCTTTGACTGCAATTTAAATATTTTAAGCAAAATCAAATCAATTTAAATTAAATATGGCTGAATACATTTAGTACACAGTGTCAGTGCTTCCAACGATAATCACGGCTTAAAAGTTGCTACTTCATAAATAACAGTGATTTGTTGTAACGTGATATACTGTAATAAGATTATACAATAGTTCGCATTAGACGATGAACATTCTTACACTGGCTATGATATCTACGATACGTCAGGGTAGTGTTATGTATACTGATTATGCCAGTTTTAAGATTTCAACAATGCCAAGAAACCATTATCACAAACAGTGATGTAAGTTGCTTAAGAAGTGGTTAGGTTTGCTTCTTAAAAATTCATTCAAGAATAGCATCGAACAGTATCTGCCCGTAGAAAATTTTGTGATGATTTTTATTTTTGGTAGAAAATATTCAAAATTGTATTTATTTTCATCTTTTGTACGGATTTATACAGATTATTTATCTTTCAAATTTAGAAACAGATAATCTTCACAAATATCAAACGCACAATTTTCTTATGTGCAGTATCGATCTTTCATATCTCTATTATGTTGTTATTTCCGTTGTTTTGTTTTTTACCTACAACATTTGTTTTAGAAACCCTATATCATGGTTGGAAAATCGCCGGATGCAGGTGAACCAAGCAGATATGCGCAAACATAAATATGGCATGGCGTATGGACATGTGTCATGCCTTTATCGGAAAGCTTGGTACCTATTGTTGGGTTTCGTCTTGACAACGATTTGTACTGTCATGACTATAATCGCGCATTATCCAGCATCTGAGCTACATTTGGACTTGGAATTTGGAACACCAGGTACGTGATAAAGCACAAAAGCAAGTCGTATTGATATATTATCACTTATAAGGTGTAAGCGATGGAATTTATCACATTGACGTTCGTCATTGGGTATTGTTGTTTTTCTCGTATTTATCAATGGAATTCACTGACCGATACCGATGATGACATAACTCGATTATGATGAAATATTGGTAGAATTGTAGACCGTTAGAAGTGTATGGAGTGTTTCAAGATTAAGTAAACTCAGAATTTCCTCCCTTCAATCCTTTGAACTTTTGGAGCAATTAGCTCCCCTTTTTACTTTCTCGTACTGCATTCTGTCAACATTTTTGGTGGTAAAATTTTGGTATATCTCGGCGAACATCTCCGTAAAGTTAATCGGAGATAACGAGCCGTTCGCCAATCAGATTGAAGACTGAATTTGAATTCTCTAATCTGATTGGCTAACGGCTCGTTGATCTCCGATTAACTTTACGGTGATGTTTTGTGCATCCGGGCATAAGACTAAAAGCACCATATTTGAAGGTTGGTCTGTCCTGAGCAATTTCTATTCATTTTAGAAGAAAAACACATCAAATCAAAGTTGCATGGTTTCAGATCTTCTCTCTTCTATTTTCATGTATGTGCCCCATTTCTTCTAGACTCTACGCAACTTCAGTTTTTTTAATTCAAATACCCTGTGTTCAATACTGCGTTTATGCATTTCTCGTCGAATTTATTGTCGATTTTATTAAATTTATTAAAATAACTTCAGTTTTTTTAATGGTACACTGTATATTATGGTATAATTCAAATAAAGTAAGAGAAAGTTGTGGAAACTAAATATAGACATTTCTGACACGTGTCTTTTACAAACAATATTATATATTTTTGGAATAAAACTGTGAATATCTGCAATATGTAAGGGTACTCCATAACACTATATCTCGTGATTTTCTTTCAGAGTTTTTGGTGAACAATGATCAATGCAAAATTCGCAACATCCTGCCATGGAATTCCGAATTTAGGTTATTTTATGAGTATAAGGAACCGTATAAGTGCAGCGACAAACAACTGTTGACCGGCATTGCATACCAAGGAGACAACGCGTTTTTGTACGTTAACGAATCAGTGGTTCCATCTTACAGCGAGGATGGAGTTAAATGCTGTTTCCAGACTGTCGAACGAGAAACTGGAGACGAAGCTGATACCAAAATAAAGTAAGCAAAAGACTCGTTTCTTAAAGCAACACAAATTTTGTGTTGCTTAAAAGTGAATTAAGGTAATTTGCCTCATAGGTGATTCCATGGTTTCTCACGCAATCCATCGATTAGAACTTACAAAGTTCACCTGTTAATCTCCATTTCAAATTTTGATACAGTATCGCAAAAAGAAGTACCCTTTCATTTCAACTTTGCAGTACCTTTGGTATGCCCTTAGATGACAGTCTACCCTACCTTAAAAGAATTTCAAAATCCTGAGTTTATTACACTTCGTAAGGAGCTCAAACTTTTACTGTAATATCTTAAGGTTATACTGTATCAGAGAAAGTAAGGAAATTTTTTTAAAAAATGAAAATTTTGATTTTTTTCAACTTCATTTTGGCTTTCTATAATATAGAAAATTAATTTAGAAATATTACTTAAAACCGTTACTAAGAAATGCATAATATTGCGTATTGAAACTAAAGATATAAAAATAGACATTTCTAGCGGAACCGCTTTCTTTTTAAATGCAACAAAATTAAGAAAATATGCCTACTTTGTGACCCTCTTATTTGAACGTTTGTGTACACATTATACATATATGTGTAATGAGATCAATTGCCGAATTAACGGATATATTCATTTAATCATTAATTTAATTACTTTGACTCGCTCTGGATCGACACCTGGACTTCCGAAATCTCGGTTACTTAACCAAGGCGAGATGAGAAAATAATAAAAAGAAAACGAACAAACAATTCATCCGAGCATTATCATGCAAGATGATCGATGGGTTTTGCAGAAAGTGTCACCACTCCTTCCTCAACGTAGATCGTAGATTGTTGTAGAACAGGAATACTGCGCATTGACGGTCTGCCGTGGGGGTGCCGCATGCTTGAGGATAACACCATCACAGTCGTACACAAGATTCACTACAGCTTTCACGTTGCTGGGAATCTGATGAACGAGTAATTTCCGTGGAGACCCGTAATGACGCCATTCATTTGATTGGCATTTCATTTTTGACTCATACGACTTCGTCCATGTCTCCTCCAGCGTAATGATGCGACGACGTATCGTTGCCATTTCTGTATTTCCGTCAGCTCTTGCGGAACCCAACATGATGCAATTTTTCGTATCCCCAAGCGTTGTCTGAGAATATGGAGGACAGTCGTATGCGCCAATCCTGTCTGTAAGGTAAGTATGTGACTTACGTGTGGTGTAAGCGGCATCTCTGGGTTCCGTTGTGAACTAATGCAAATCACTGCGTTTTGGTGAATATTATTACTATCAAAATTTATTTTTTAATAGTTTTGTGTACGCTAATTACCACCTCTAAAATATCAGCTTGGTGTAGTGCTGTTGTCTTATAATTCCTTCAATTTTCTGTTGACTTACTTGAACTAGAATTACTTGAATTTTGTACGTAAAAAATAATTTTTAAATACAATGTATTTAATGTTCATTAAATAAACTAATATAATGTTCATTAACATATTGGGAATATCGTCGAATAGATGTTATCGCCTGCCGCCGGCACTTTTAGTTCAAACTTTTATAATATAATTGTGGTATACATATTGAGAAAAATGCACTGAATGCACCATTATGCAATTTTTAACATATGTTAATTTACGGTATAAAATATCCAAGTCTCATTAAAAGAATGAACCCTAAAAACTTTTTGATTTGAACTATTGGTATCAGTTCAAGCTTTGGTCTTTTTTTGTTGAAGTATTCTTATTAATTTGTTGAGAACGATATGGATTTATTTCTGTTACGAATAAATTTACCAAATCTTCGCTAAAAAATGATCATTCGTTTGATGTTATATCTAAATTTTCATATGGTGTTTGTAATTCTGGTGGCTCCATACAGTTACGACAATCGGGACTGTAATCGTTTTGTTACCATTCACTTTCAGCGGAACAACTACTTTCGTCGTCAGAATCACTAATACGCACTCTCTGTACATTTCTAAATCTTACCATTATGCCTTCTTATCTATGCCTGACTATAGATCTGCATATATTTCATCATCACCCACAAACATTTTTAAGGATATTCGTTAATCCTTTTTTTCAGCATTTTTCAGCATTCGAATTCTTTTTTTCTTCTATGTATTCTAGGTGTGGCCTCACAAAATAATGATATGCTCAACATAATATATTTATAATAATCCACCTTATTACTAGATATGAATGTTTTAGTGTGTTTTTTTAATTTTTAAAGAATAATATTTTAAGAATAAGTATACCGTAATAAGTATACAGTACCTGGAAGACCGAGCTCGCTCGGGGGATAAAAACACCAAAAAACATTGTATCCAACCCCTATCTGAGCTTACCGGTCTCTTAGTTTTGGTAGCACCATCGTGAAATGTAAAACTAATTGACCGAGCTAGAATTTTTTAATTTCTTATACTGGTGGCGCCATCGCACGGCCAACGATTAAACTATCGCCATAGCCGATAGCAGAGTTCTACATATATCGATGTTTCCCATGTGCTTTTCTGACAATCTATTTATCACAATCGCATTTAATGAGAGTCGAGACCTACCTCAATGCATTCCTCGTGCCTTAATGTCTATATCCTGCAAACATCACCAACCTTGTGTGGAGTTTAAAAAGTCATGTGGACAAATAAATAAATAAATATACAATTTTTACTCATTTAATATAATAGGATTACATGAATACATCAATCAATTTTATCATGAACCAAATTTCAACTACAATTACATTTCTGCTTAGAAGAGGGTTTCACAA
Source organism: Diorygopyx duplodentatus (assembly GCA_033557515.1). Lineage (NCBI taxonomy): Eukaryota > Metazoa > Arthropoda > Insecta > Coleoptera > Scarabaeidae > Diorygopyx > Diorygopyx duplodentatus. The sequence continues at coordinate 17,040 of JAWQRJ010000303.1, forward strand.
GATACCAAACCCCATATATTCATTGCAGGACTTCGGTGTGAATAGTAGTAAATATGGATACTAAATTTTTGAACATTATATAAAATGTCCCCCTTACATGAATTATTCCCTATTGTTTTTGTTATTTTCCCCACGGCAGGCTCTGGTAAAGTAACTCTCTCGCTCACTTTAATGTCCAAGGAAATATTTGCAAAGAAGCTTCAAACGAATGCTTTTGAGGCTGGACTTAACAACATTTGTTTTCCTAAATTTAAGGCCTGACTGCGACTGGTCGGCTGGCCCAATCACAGCCGAGCCCCTAACATTTTTTGGTTGCTATATTTTAAAATGTTAATGCAGTACACGAGATGTAAATAAACGTCTGGTAAAATTGAAGTGGGGAGAACTTTTGGGAACTGTCGTCTTGGAGAGTTTGTATACAAATTTTGAAGTCTAATACTCAAACTCCTCCATTTCTGTGACGTAATAAGAACAAGATGTTTTTAAAATGTACATCAAGATTGTAAGTGCTAAAACAATGAAAGTCCTCGAAAGCCCGTAAGACCCTCGTAAGACCGAGCGATAGCTCGGTCTATCAGGTACTCCAAGCTCCGCTCGGACTTGGAGTTTGTCCGACTCAGTGTTTCTCTCAGTTTATATATAAGTATACCCTAATGGGGTGCTATGGAATTATACTGTACGTAAATCATTACATTTGATTTTATTTATAAAAATTAATGAAGAAACTCCTCTATTAATGAAAACATAATCTCCTATATTAATGTTGTTACTGTCAAACTATTCACATGTATCATTTTCTGTAATGTCCTCGAATAAATTTATGTCATCCATACTGTCACCACTTCCAACCCATTCTTTTGAATCTTCTGAAATTGGACTTGTTGATCTTTTTGACTTTGTTTTGGTTTTGTGTAGCTCATTTTCTTTCTTTTTTTCGAGTCTGATTATTTTTCTTTCTTCTTTTTCTCTTTGCTCCTTCAACTTCTCTTGTGTTTTCTTTTGATGGTATTTCTGCCAAGCCTCGGAGGTTATTACTGACGGTATTTCTTCTTTTTCTTTTTGTCTTTTCTTTGGAAGCTGAGGATTTGGCCAAAATAGAGCTCGTTTAAATGGTGACGGGATAGTTTTTGGAATATTACATTCATTTTATTTTGGAGGTGACGTGTGTATTGTAGTTGCAATTGGTGGGATTTTTGTATGAATGGTTTTATAAACACTGGCTAAAGGAACAGGACTAGTGTATGGTTTTTGAAAGGCTGCAACTCAGCATGATTGGTTTCATTTTCCGAAAAAAGACAAATATCTTTCAATGGGCCATTATCAAAACTGTTCATAATAACTGACATTTGTGGTTGTAATAAAATATCAACCTTGGTTTCTTCTTCTTCATGAACAACTACATCATTTAAACAATTGCGTCTTCATTGTTGGTGTTGTTTTCATTCCTCACTTCAAGTTGGTGCTTTGTATTTTCCCACAAGTAAAACAGTGACGTGTCTTCAGAAGGACCAGTCCATAGATCCTGGTTGTAACTTGCAGTAAAAGTTGTTAATGTCTCTTCTGAAATATTTAATTTTATGAAGTGTAAACCCTTTTTCAACTTTGCACATCCCATGCTGGTTGTCACTATTGTCATAGTACGTGTGTTTTTTTCCTATAGCAATCTTGTTAAAATTAACATTTTCAATATTAAATGAACAAAGACCGCACGCTTTGAAACCATTTTTATATGTCGCTTCTGTAATCCGATCAAGACATTTATTCAACACTGGTGCAAAGTTTTCTTTTTTGAATTTATTCCCAAAGTGCCCCATCTTCCATTTCTTAACTTCTTTGCTCCACGCTGCTTTAAGTCGATGAAAAACAGCTACATACATTGGTTGGAGTAGATGTGTTGAATTAGGATACAATGACATTATTTCTACTCCATTTTCAGAACACAATTTTGACACGTCTAGTGTTAAATGTGACACATGGTCATTGATAAAAAACAAAATTGGCTGCTTAATGTATTCTTCGTTCAACCAAGGCAAAAAGATATTTGTTACGTATTCATAAAAAATAGGACCATACATCCAGCCACTTTCAAAGTTACCAATTAATTAATTATTAATAATTGCGATCATTGTTTCCTTTCAGATACTCCAAATGCCATGATTTCCAAGACCGCCACCTAATAAATTCCACTGAAGTAGTAGTCGAGTGCACGAATAAGGTCACAGAGCAAATTATTTACAAGAACGCCCATTCGATAGTCTTTAAATCCGCAATCGTAAAAGCAAAAATCGCTGCATTACAACACAAAGAAAAACCACCCAGCATACTACTTATTGGAATTGACAGTATATCAAGACTGAATTTTCACCGAATGTTACCGCTGACGAAAGAGTATCTCGATCAGTCAGGGTGGGTGGAATACAAAGGTTATAACAAAGTAGGGGAGAACACGTTTCCCAACTTGATGGCCTTATTAACCGGTAGAAATCTAAGTAGAGTATTTGAAATTTGTAAACCGCACGAAACAGGTTCCTTAGATCATTGCAATTACATTTGGAAGAATTACTCAGATAGCAACTACGTTACGACGTATATAGAAGACGCAATCGGCATCAGTACTTTTACTTATTTGAAGAAAGGGTTCCTACGACCACCGACTGATTTATATTATCAACCTTATTTGATGGCAGCTGAAAACTTAGGAACGACCATCGTGGATTCAATGCATTTCTGCAGTGGTCAGGTGGCTTCGGGAGAGAGAATATTGCAAGTTGCAAAAGAATTTGTGAAACAAATCGGCGAGCATCCGAAATTTGGATTGTTTTGGTCGAATACCTTAGGCCACGATGATGTTAACGCTCCAGCTAGGATGGACCAAATTTTGGCGGATTTCTTTAAAGAAGTACGGAAACACCTAGAGAATACTATAGTACTCTTTTTTAGTGATCATGGTATGCGATTCGGAAACATCCGACGAACTAAGACTGGATGGTATGAGGAAAGACTTCCTTATGCATATTTTTGGTTCCCACGTAGTTTTCGAGATAGGTTTCCTCTTGAATACGACAACATCATTCGGAACAGTGTAAAATTAACAACTCCTTATGATGTTTATATGACTTTGCAACACATACTAGAATTGTATGATAACAATAAAATCCGTTCTCATTGTGATGCAACAAAAAACTGTAGGTCTTTATTCGATGATGTTGGTAATCGATCCTGTGAGGAAATTGGTATCCCTATACACTATTGTAGCTGTTTCGGATATAAGCCATATAACACTAAATCGCACGTGGCTAAATTGGCAGGAGAGTTCGTTGTGAACGAATTGAACGAAATACTAAGGGCGGATGCGAATACAAGCACAAATTGCGTGCAATATAAATTCCGCAAAGTTACACTAGCACAAGCATCGGTGTACAAAAACGTTAGTTATATACTACTTCAAGTGCAAACCGTCCCCGAAGCAGTGTTTGAATTTACGCTGAGCTTCGACATTCAGTTCCAAGATACAGTGCTGTTTAAAAGGGAAGATTGGATTAGCAGACTGGACAAATACGAGGCTACCAGCAAGTGCGTTACCGATAAGAAACTGTACTGTTATTGTCGGTCCAACATTGAGTTGAAGATGAATTTTTTCGGTTTTTGGTTTGAAGTGTAAATGTGATAATAAGTTTTAAGTAAATAGTGAGTTTGAATCAAAGATACAGTATTTTTATAATTCCGTTATATCGAATAAATAACTTATTTTCTATGTGACTTTATTCCTACTTTTGTATTGTTTGTACAAAAGTAAATATAGCCCAAGTTTATAAAGTTTATTAGTGTAATTGGGTGACTGAAAACTGCCTGCATTGAAAAGATATTTTCAAACTAATAAAATAAAATTACAAGGACTATTTCAAGAAGAAATTACAACAGAAGCTGATTTGTACATTGGTACACAACAACAAAAAATCCTAAGTTGGTTTTCTTGAAACTAACTCATTCTAGTATAGCTAAGTATGCTGTGACCAGCAAGTATGTTATCGATAAGAAGCATTTCTATTATATTGTTATAATTCCGTTATATTGAATAAATATTTTTTTATGTTATTTTATTCGTATTATAACTACAACAAGTTCAAAATAGTTTGCGTTTTAATTAACTAATCGTCAAAATTAAAAAACCACTCACACAAAATGGGATAAAAAATATTAAATGGGTTTAACGACTTATGCGATATTGTGTGACGTAATTTCGGAAGGTCTTTGTTGATAAATTTTTTTATCGAAAATCAATAAATTTGAACAATATATGATCGCAGGAACTTACTAAAATATTCTGGAAAATGATAAAATTTTTAACCATTTCCACTTTGTCTAGAGGTTCGGTTGGTGTTGCAACAGCGATTCTCAACCTGTGGGCCAACAGAAGCCGAAACGAAGAAGCAACAAAATAACAGTTTTTGTTTGCGAAGTCTTTTCCTTCAATCGGAGCCCAAGATGCCCAAAGCCGTTTGAAAAACTAGAAGTTTTAGCCGCATTTCGAGCCGGTTTGTCAAAGGACAAACTGTGTGACACACTGGACTTCACAAAGTATTTTTTCCAAGCAAAACCGTATAGTACACAACAAGTAAATACGGTGCAAATAGTTTTTCACCTGTGCATCATCATCCAAAGTTTAGTGTGTCCGGACTGAAAGCCGATCTTGTTATGAACGAAAAACGTCTTCACAAATAAATACACCAGGTAAACTACTTTTACCAACATTGGATCTGTGGAACTCAAAATTGAAGAAAGCTCAATAGTTTTCAAGTGTGGTATTGAATTTTCTTTTTGGATTATGCTAAGAAGTTTCTATACGCCGAGTTTCTGTATACCAATTGGAGTTGGGATTTATAAGTTTACTGCCCATATATAAATCTCCATCATTACCTCTTGTCAATTGCTATATTTTTCCAATCGTTCCAGGTCTTGCTCATCCTCTCCATAATGCTCTCCATTGTCTTCTTCCAAGACACTTTCGGTCTTCTTCTTCTTCTGCATTCGTGAACTCTTGCCTCTCATATATTTTTAACCTGCCTTCCTCTTCCCATTCTTTGTAGATGGCCCACCAGCTTAACTGTCTCCTCTCAATGAACTCCATCAAAGATATACCCAAGTCCAAGTTCCTATCACCTATATCTATATCTTTGTCACACCTATCACCCTTCTCAACTAGTTCATCTCCATCGCTTGCAATTTACTCTTTAGGTTTTTTGTCAACACTCATGCCTCACATCCATATGTTAATATTGTCTTGAAGATCGTTTTGAAGACTGTCATCTTGGTTTGCCTTCAAATTTGCCTTATACTTGAAATCATGTACTTGTTCTACTAGAACTCCATCTATTTTTATCTCTAACTTTTCCTGTTCCTTTCTCCATGACCTTCATTTTGTTCTTGTTTAAGTGCATCCCATGGTGTAGTAGCAATTTTTTTGAAGTGCTCCTCGAGATATTTTCTTCTTCCTGCCATTGAAACTATGTTATGTGCAAAGGCACACTCTGGTATCTGAATCTTATGCAGATTTTTATACCCCACATGCAACCTTTTGGTTAATTATCTGGTTATATTTTTTCATCACCACACAGTAAATAATAAAGGACCCAGTCCTCCTCCTTGTCATAATCCTTCACTCGTCTCGAATAGATGTCATTTCATGTTGTTTCTGATCATATAGTTAACATTGTCGCTGTACAAACTTTTGATCGCTGCTATTAAGTTGTCTTGTACACCTCTTCTCCGAAGGTTGCTCCATAGTATATTCCTTGGAACCGTGTCAAAAGCTTTTTCCAGATCAATAAAAGCCAGGTATGCCTTCTCGTCCGTATTGTTTTTTCCGTTA